>JAWQFJ010021089.1:116095-141095 GCA_034096865.1 Theodoxus fluviatilis | reverse complement strand
TTACAAGGGTAGTGAATTAGGCAGTAGTGCCTTTCTTACATTCAGCCCTTGAGGCAAAATATTCAAATGTGGTGAGAGAGAGAGAGAGAGAGAGAGAGAGAGAGAGAGAGAGAGAGAGAGAGAGAGAGAGGGGGGGGGTAGCTGGGGAAAGGGGGAGGAAGGGAAGAAGGTGGGGGGGTAGCTGGGGAAAGGGGGAGGAAGGGAAGAAGGTTGGTGGGTTGGATAGAGAGGGTTGGGGAGAGGGTGGGGGAGAGGGAGGGAGGGAGGGAGGGAGGAGAGAGAGAGAGAGAGAGAGAGAGGAGAGAGAGAGAGAGAGAGAGAGAGAGAGAGAGAGAGAGATAGTCATTATAATTATCGCAAGAATTATACATGTACAATTTCTTAAACATACTAAAAATGGGTAGATAGTGTACCAGAGAAGCAAATTTTAAATATGGAACTTGAATCAACTACAATGACATATACATAAAAAACAATTTTCTAAACATCCAAATGTTAAAAACAAATAACATACAAGTAGGTCATAGCCTCTTGGTGTACACTCCCTCCCCTACTCCCCCACCCCCAATCAGCCGGAACCCCTCGATAGTTCAGCAGGGGAGGCCTGAAGTAAGCATATATATATGTGAGGAATGGACAACATACACAAATACACACTTAGCCGTTCCACTGTCTAGACGCCAGATGAAAGCGTGGAAAACTATGTCATAGGATGATGCCTGAGAATAATGCGAATTTTGTCTTTGAACATAGGCAAAGATTTGATACATTTTATGTCATCAGGCAGTGTATTCCACAGAGCAGCCCCAGAGTAAGATAGGCTCGATTTGAACAAATCGATGCGAGGCTGAGGCAGGAGAAGTTTGTCACGTCCTCTGAATGATGACTGCTCAAATAGTTTGGTTAAATATTCTGGTGGTCGGCCATCTTTTACCTTTTTCACAAGCACATACTTATTAAGCTGCAGATGCTTATGGAGAGGCAACATGTCAAGCATTTCCATTTTCTTTTCAGTGCTGAGAGATTTGTTTGGGAGAGAGAGAGAGAGAGAGAGAGACAGAGACAGAGAGAGGCAGAAAAAGAGAGAGATAGAGAGTGAGAGAGGGGAGAGAGAGAGAGAGAGAGAGAGAGAGAGAGAGAGAGAGAGAGAGAGAGAGAGGTGATTTGATCGAGGAGACAAGCCTCCTGCATTTGTTGCAAGTCTGTTTAGTGTGAACGCTCTTTGGCGCCTTGCTGTGTGGTGACGTTTCCCGTCCTGACGTTCTGTCTGCCAGCAGCAGGTCGGGGCTGGGGCGGACTGGAGCCACGTCTGCGGGGCTGAACATCACAAATGACGTCATTACTGCAAGCAACGCACCCTGGTGGGAGTACGCCATCTTGCCCGCGTCTGGCAGACCCGCGTTCTAAATAACCCCTTGATCTTCTCGCACGGATGGACATGAAGGCTCTGCGTCGGCTGACGTCTTCTGGTCTGTGGGTCTTGATCCAGCGTCCAATAGTGTTATCCGACTTACTACCGTCCACTCACTCCATCACCGTGCTGAAAGGTGCAGAGTCTCTGGTCGTGAAGTCGGTGTGGTTTATCATTTCCAGTACGACCTTTGTCCAGATGGGTTTGCCATTGATCTTGTAGATTTCTCTGATAAATGAGGTCTGGTTTGGGTGCCGAGGATTGGTAGTTTTTAATCCATTTGGTTTTCACCATGCCTTCAAATCAAAGTCTGGGTGAGACCAATTAAAATGACGTTGATATTTATCACCTTCCTGCTACCATCCACCTCATCCTTGACCCAAAAGTTGCGGGGCAGAAGGTGACTGGTTGTCAATATGACGGGCATACTTGGCTAAAGTGCGCTTCATGGAGAATCTGCCAGTAGTGATTCATGACATCACGATAATCCACTTACCGGTTGCCACCTCTCTCTGTAGGTTCAGTTAGCAGGTGAAGATTTATTGGAAACGAAATGCTGTGAAATGTGGTCGAGAAATGGGAGGATACTAATGCAGAGTCTCAGAAATAATTTTTTTGTTTCTTGATACACTTGGTGCACATCGTGCATTTTTTCCTTTTTGCAATATATGGCGTTTGCAAGTGTGCGACTATATCCATGAATATATGACAACCGTGCTGGTGAATGCACGAGTTGAGAGAGAGAGAGAGAGAGAGAGAGAGAGAGAGATTGAGAGAGAGAGAGAGAGAGATTGAGAGAGATTGAGAGAGAAAGAGAGAGAGATTGAGAGAGAGATTGAGAGAGAGAGATTGAGAGAGAGATTGAGAGAGAGAGATTGAGAGAGAGAGTGAGAGAGAGAGAGAGAGAGAGAAACAAATGAAGAGAAACGAAATTACGAAGACAGACAGACAGACAGACAGACAGACAGACAGACAGACGGACGGACGGGCGGGCGGGCGGGCGGGAAACAGGCAGGCAGACAAAGAGACAGACGGACGGATGGAGGGACAGACGGAGAGACGGACGGAGTGACTGACGGACAGACGGACGGACAATCGGACAGTCAGACAGACGGACATACGGACTGACGGACGGACGGACGGACGGACAGACAGATCGACGAACAGGCAGACAAATACGCAGACACAAAGGCAGACAGACGCAAAGGCAGACACTTACAATGAAAGACAGACACAACCACACACACACACACACACACACACACACACACACACACACACACACACACATGCACGCACGCGCGCACACATTCACACATTCTTACACACACACACACACACACACACACACACACACACACACACACACACACACACACGAACAACAAAAGCACATACAAACAGCGTCATAAAACATAGAGACTGTCCAAACAAGCTGCAAAAGAGCTCAAGCTGATGAAGATAGCTGAGAGCGAGAGAAAATCACATCAGCACCTGCCCAAGGCAGTTCACGTGGCTGGGAATGCCTGGGACCACCTGACTGGGAAGGAAAGGAGAAGAAGCATCTGACCTTTGGACGGGCAGCCATGGAGGAGGCTGGAAGTCTGAGAATGGAGACAGGCAGACGTTGAGTGGACGTGACATCCAATTCTTGGCGTCTGCTCGTGCCCTGGCAGCTGCTTTCCAAAGCTTTTTCAGAACTGACCCTGCGTGTGCCCGCTGCACCGCCCACAGCTCCCACGACACTTGCACTTTTTGTGGATTCCCTGCGCCCTCTTCACGTGTCCCTCGTGGTGGTTCCCCGGGCCATGTTCTCTTGGTACCACTTAAAGGAAAGGTTAAGAAATTACCGGCAGATGACGGGTTGTGAGGTTGTTGTCGATGGATTATATGTGCATTTTCCGTTTCTTTCTGTAAACTTTCCCTCCCAAGTAAAAATGTGGTTGAAATACTGATAATGCAATAACGCAGCTGCCATTACGTTTCGTGCCTGCTAATGTTAATTAGTCTGATGTGAAAATATACGGGAAAGAGAGCGGGTCGTTTGTGTGACGATTGGTAAGGAGCACCGAACAAAATCGCGACATTTGCATGTTTGTGAGATTGACTACTATGGGAAGAAGACGTTCTGATTCAAAAGGCTTGGCCACAAAACTTGTCCCGGGCTTCTTGCGTGCCATGGCGCATGCGCATCAGTCCTCACCGCAACACAAATCTAGTCTTGTCTTTACTTCAGATGGGTTGTCGGTTATATATTGGAGCTGCATAAACCATTTATGTTATTGATGCATGGATTCCGTCTGTCATCGGTCATCCAAGATGTCCAAATTAGAGATGTTTCTTTATGTTTATGTCTCCGATTGCTTAAGAAATTTTACGATTGTCATATAAATGACCGAGTAATCTTGTGATGCGTCGTCGGTACACTATCATGTGTCAGTATAATATTATACTTCTATTTTCGTCACATCCCAACGAACCCTTTTAACATCCTCGTATCCGACAATCACCGACCCCTCTTTGAATGTGTATTGAGAAAATAGGTTGTCTGAGACAAACATCGACAATGGAACAAATATACTCTTATTACACCGCTGTGCTAGTATCGAAAGCTTGGTGTAGGCTCAGTGTGAGTGTTGTTGGCTCTGTTGGACAGAAACTGTGCACAGTGAACTTGGGGGAGCGGAGAAAATATATGAGAACGCGGACTTTTTGTTTGCCATCTCAGCTGCCTCCGTACAAGGCTCAATCTTCGTTAGGCCTGTCCAGCCTATGAGATGAACGGGCTGCTTGCGTGAGCGGAGAGGGGCGGACGAGGCGGCGGCCTTCTCTCTGAGTCCTGGAATCACTTCTAGTCCCACTCTGGCCCTGCCATGCCTTGCTGCCTTTGAGAAGAATGGGTCTTCTTCACCATGTCTACCATTATGGCAGTCACGGTGACTCTGCTGTAGAAAACCATGTTCTGATCACTCACGCACACACGCACGGGTATATGCATGTACACACACATACGCACGCACACACACGCACATATGTGCATACGCTCGTATGCATGTAAAAACTCACGCGGATAAACACACACACACACACACACACACACACACACACACACACACACACACACACACACACACACACACACACACACACACACACACACACACACACACATTTACATATCCAATTGCAAGTTTGCATGCAAAATCTGACAGTTGCAGCTACGCATTAACGAATCTAGCGGTTGCATTTTTTTAAGACAGTGTATTTGAAAATCGTATTTCAAATACAAGTATCTTAATTGACCACATCGGTCTGCATATTGGGGGGCTCTTGGGTTTTCTGTTTTTCTTCCTTTCCACAGAGGCACATATGGTATTCTATTCAAGGCTCAATGGGCTCCTATGCCGAAAAACCGTAAAAGCACCCGTTCCTTCACAGAAGCCAGGATTCTGTATTCCTACACAAGCTTTGCTCGGAGCTTTGTCATTTACATTTTTCTGCTTCATAACCATTGCGAAGCATAATGCCGCATGAACTGAGTTATCCTTGTTGAAGGACGACACAGCGAAACCTGGACCCAGTACTCTGTCACGTATGATCCCAGTGTGCAGAGACAGAGAGATGAAGGCCATGAGTTGAAGATTGCTTCTAGTCCCCAGGATATCCCTTTGAACACACATCATATTCACTGTCTCTTCTTACCCCATGAATCTCTCAACTTCATCCTCGATCTCCCTCCAACCCCCTTCCCGCTGTACATTGTGCTAGTCCCCACGATATCTCCTTAACACGCATCCTATTCGCTGTCTCTTCTTGCCCCATGAATCTCTCAACTTCAACCTCGATTTCCTTCCAACCTCCTTCCGGCTGTACTTTGTTGCTGTCCTTCCGGCCTCGTCTAAACCTTCTTCAAACCAATTCCACGCTGTTTTCAGATAGATCAGCTCAGGGGATCTGGGGAAGTTGTAAAGATGTTCGCCTGTAGTGTTGCCAAAGTATTATCTTTGGGCACAACACTTGCACTGATTAGCCCCTCGTTACACCAAATGAGATGCCTAGGAGGGTAAGATGTTTTCCTCGTTCGTCTTTTTTCTATGATAGAATCTAGAGGCGGTCGGGGAGAGCAATGATGTGTGAATGCAGTAGTAAATGACGCGATAGGCAGCCAGCACTGGACTAGATTACTGGAACACCCTTTTGGAGGGTGACACAGGGTTGGTGTCCGACTTTTGGTGCCTCGTGTCATATTGTCTCTTTGTCTCACACTCTCCACATGCTCGGCTCACATGCATAGGATTGAATGATTGGTTCAAATATGAGGGAGTGAAGTGCAAAGCAGTTATAGACCAAAATGCCTCTAAAGTCACCACAAAAAGTAAATACCGTCTCTATGGTATGTCCTTACCGTCTCTACTTTCTCAATCCGACCCACCATTCCGACGCCATTTTGTGGTCACAATCGAGTCACGAATGCATTGGAACGCTGAGTTGCCAAAGCAAAGCGTACTGTGTATTCATAGAGCTACACAGCATTGGAAACCATGGTTTCCATCAACAATATGGAACAGACAGGAAGAAGAATGCCTTTGAATCTACCTCTACCACAGCAAGTGATCTGAGGGTTTTGTGGGTGGTATGATGGTTGCTAGAAAAGAAATGGGTGAGGAAGGGGGTGAGGGGTGGGGGTGAGGGGTGGGAGGGGGACGTGATGGGGAAAATCAAGCTATGGTATTGCAATTTTATTTTACTGGCGGCATGTTTTGAAAATAATCTGAGCATTATCCAACACTCTTTTCCCGCATGAGAGATGGGATCACAGTACATCAGACTGGAGCATGTCTGCATGGCATCCTGCTTTTCTTGTCACTCCTGCCTTGAATGCATCAACGTGGAGAAATGTTTTGCATGCATGTCTCGTCGAGCAGATAAGTCGGTCGTGTCACACAATAAGGGCTTGTTTTGAGGCGGTAATTGCTGTTTCCATTTCTATGGCAACATCGATCCCTTGACAGACCATATCACGCATCTCTACCTTGCCACTGTGCACCCTAATCCTGACAAATTGGAATGCAGCGGCACTGCATACGGTTCATCATGCACTGACCGAGGTACTTTGCTGCTTAGTGAGTGGTCTGGCGGTATAGAAAACTCCAAGAGCGGCAATGCTGTCTGTCATCAGGGAAAGAAATCCGCTTTGACCAACATTGAGCCCGAGTAGTAGGTGTCGACTTATCAAATCCTTGCGACCTGCCTCATTTGCGAGATCCCGTATCAACAATGGTTGTCAAGACTTCGAACAGGTCATGCTGTCTTTGATGTTGACAGAGGTAGAGTTTAGCAAAGAGGTTTGGCCTGCAATGCCCACAACACGGCAGCACATTGTAACTCATGGAGGCAGGGGGGAAGGGTGGGTGGGTGGGTGGGGTTGGGGTGGGGTGCGCAGGCGGAATGAAAATAAATCTATCTTACTCAAAAGAGAGAAATTCGGTATATTGTCCACGTGATTGACGCATCGTCTTGCATTTGTCGTTTGCTGTTTTTTTCATACGTACCCTCCGAGTTATTTCATTAAAATGAGGGACTAAAATGACATGGTTTCTTTCTAACGCA
Source organism: Theodoxus fluviatilis (assembly GCA_034096865.1). Lineage (NCBI taxonomy): Eukaryota > Metazoa > Mollusca > Gastropoda > Cycloneritida > Neritidae > Theodoxus > Theodoxus fluviatilis. The sequence continues at coordinate 134,074 of JAWQFJ010021089.1, read as the reverse complement.
CAGGCAATTTTATATTAATAAACAAAACATTGTGTCTTAAAACAATTTCATTATATATATATATTTTCTTACACAATCTCTCGTTGAAATGGACTTCAGGAAAGAGGGACGGGTTGAAACATGAAATATCAATTCAATGTACTCGAAAGGGTGGAAGGTTAGAGAGGACACCTATTTTGAGTTTACGAAAGGGAATCTGCCATGAGGGTCACATTTGAGGATAGAAGAAAAAAAACTTTCTTTACACGCTGTAAAGCAGATTGCACGAAACGAGTGCTGGAGTTGGCAGTAGTCGATGAGGTAGGAGTCACGTTGTTGTTTTAATTGGGGAAAACACGACTGTGTATGAAACAAGAACTTGTTCTCCCCTCAATCCAACATGACGTAACTTGCAAGTCAGGGGGAGAGGCGTACTTACGTTGCATGATTGCTGAGCACTCATTTTATTCACACTGAACCTGACCCAGACGGGTGCGTCCAACCGTTACTCAATGCTGAAGGACCTGTCCGTCACGGGGAAATCGATCACCGTCTGGCTTCCTGTCACTCACTGCAGGCGTGATCAAGACAAATGACGTCAAAGCAGCGTTTGTCAACGCTGCAAAGAAAGCTTTCCGCTCACGCAATTCCTGCCTGTTTTAAATGAAGCCGACACCGCCCTTGCATGCACAGCGCATGCCCTTGTCGACTGCTTTGTCATTAACAGGGAATTCTCCCCACAGAGAACTGCAGGTGCAGCTGGGTGTGAGGAACGTTGAAATGTGGGTCGCAACCTGAAATAGTTTTCTTGAAGTAGAATGCCACCTTCTCGTGACTGTGAAGTCTTTAATGCCAGACCACACAGCGCGGCGCTCAAACAAAATGTCGTTAATGTTTGCGTAAATGTCATACTTTTGTCACGAAGGCATCCTCTAACACGTGACAGGGGGGGAAAAAGTCACAATTCTGCTCACATGTCGGGAAGAAACTGATTGACACACGGAGACAGACAGACAGACAGACAGACGGACAGACGGACGGACGGACGGATGGGCGGGCGGGCGGGCGGACGGACGGACGGAAAGACGGACAGACGGACGGACGGACGGACGGACGGACGGACGGACGAACGGACAGACAGACAGACAGAGAGTCAGACAGGCAGAAAGACAAAGAGACGGACGGACGGACGGACGGACGGAACGACGGACGGCCAAAAAGACAATAGGACATACAAAAAGACAGACATATGCTGAGTTAGACATACAAACGCACACTCGCACAGACAGAAATACACTGTCGGAGGGCGACAGCCAAAGACTGACAAGTTTAACATAACAGACTCACATACACACTGTTACAAGTCGGCCTCTGAGTCTAGGGGTATGTTAACTTATCACTGGTTGAATGAGGCCTGACTTGCACACATAACAGTCACTGCTTTCATTCGTGCTGTCTCTTTCTCTCAAAACCAGAAGAAAAGGTAATGAGAAATCAATTAATAATGATTTAATCAAATAATGACAACCTATAATATATTCATGCAAAAATCAAGCATGCACAAGAATAGTAGTTAGTACTAGGCCAGCCTTAATTAATGAATGGTAAAGTTTATCTTCAGTTCCACTTGGGTGACTTATCTCATGTGTCTATTGAAAGACGCTCTCCGAATGTTCGTCGATGAAACAACGTTCATACAACACGAGTTTACTAACTTTCAATTCCAGAATTTTCCAGGGGAAGGTAGGTTCACAGTTACCGCTGAAGGTATAGCGGCGACAGCAGCATTGGTGGGAACTTGTCTCTAGTCGCAGCAGAAGGGGTGACGACCGCAGCGTTGATGGGTAGCGGCGACAGCAGCGTTGGTGGGAACTTGTCTCTAGTCGCAGCAGAAGGGGTGACGACTGCAGCGTTGATGGTCAGGCACCTCTGAGACAAGTTGGAGGAAATACTCTGTCTCAGCAGGGACTTCGGGGCGAGCCTTGTGCTCTGCTTGCTTGATCAGTCGTTCTTGTTGCTTTTCATGAACCTCAATGCTGAGGGGGCGAGTCACTCATGTCGTTACACGCCGTGGTGACCTGTTGACTCCACCCACATTTTGGGGAGGCAGCTGCAGTCTCAAACTAAATTTTCATTGAATTTCCCATAATTAACTATTCCCTAGGGGACTAATGTTCTAGCATCTCCAACAGGACTCTGATAGGACGCTTCCTTAATGCCTGACACGCCATGCTGGCTGCACCTGCATTAGGATCTCTAGATAACAATAGCTGCCTTCTCTATTCCTTCCCTTCCAGTGACCCTAACTTCAAAGTGGCTTTGTCCACAGATGGGCCTGGATAACAATCGCTGCCCTCTCTATTCATTCCCTTGATCCGCTTGGCTGAACTCACAGATGGGGGACCATCACAGCACTCCCTCACACACACACACACACACACACACACACACACACACACACACACACACACACACACAAACACACACACACACACACACACACACACACACACACACACACACACACACACACACACACACACACACACACACACACACACACACACACACACACACACACACACACACACACACACACACACACACTCACACTCACAGTCACAGAGAGAGAGAGAGAGAGAGAGAGAGAGACAGACAGACAGACAGACAGAGAGACAAAGAGAGAGACACGAATACAAAGAGAGACACACAGACACACACACACAGTGTTACGGTTCGAGTATAATTTATTTTCGTAGATGGTTGATAGCGGTGGTTGAGTTTCGGTTTTGGCGGGAACATGCCTTGGCTTCGAAGTTTGAGGCCGGCTTTAATCAGTACCAGACGAATTGGGTAATGATGCAATCGTGGTTTGATTGGCTGGGGGCGGTTGCGCATGCTCTGTGTGTGAACAATTCAATTCTGGAGTGTTGTAAGTTTAATGTCAGTTGACTGCAGGACGCCATAGAAGGTGGACACGTGTCAAGAACTCCGTGTTGAGGGTGGAACAACACGTTAAAAGTTTTTTCAATCTTCCCCTACCCTCTGAATGTTTGTGCCAAAAGGACAGCGTTTTCCCTGTTCGAGGGGCCAGCCCCCACAAGACTCTTGAACAAGTTATTGCCTGAAAAGCTTCATCGTTTGTGATCTTGCGGAATGTCCTGGAAGTTTTGATCGTTGGAGCAAGTGCGTGAAACCCGCAAATTTATGCCCTTTTTTATTGTCTCAAGGGATAGCCTTGAGAGAGAGAGAGAGATATATCAATTTCAAGGAGACGTTTCATCGATGAAAGTCAAGAACTGATTGCATTTGGCTACCATGACTTGTAAATACTTTTGGTTCAACTTTTTTATTTCGGGACAATATGAAAGCCCACCGCCCTTCAGTCACAAATAGTAGGCTGACATGATTGTTTTAAGTTTGATCCTGTTGCATTGAATTTGATCATGACATGATTAGTTCTCATTAAAATTATGTTTAATAAATATTGTGTTATGTCCTGTAAGTGTGAGACGTAAGAGAGAGATTGAGTTAATTATTACCCCTTCCACAACTAGTGAAACTCCTAGACCCAAAAGCCGAACAAATCATTAACGTAAATTGTGTGTGCAAAGGGAGGTAATACACACACACACACACACACACACACACACACACACACACACACACACGGGCGCGCACACACACTCACATACACACACTGACACTCAGAGAGAGAGAGAGAGAGAGAGAGAGAGAGAGAGAGAGAGAGAGAGAGAGAGAGAGAGAGAGAGAGAGAGAGAGAGAGAGAGGAGGTGGGATTCACGAAGCAGGCAAGAAAGTATCTGCATGAACCAAATTCAATGCAATGACTGAAGGCATAGAAGGAGGGGCGTGCTTGACATGAATGGCCCTGGTCACTGGGGCAAGGGGAGAGCAGAAGAAGAGTCCTGACTAGATGAGAAGGAAACTGGTCAGACGACAGGCAGCAGGTAGGGGAGTGGACGAGTGGATGGTAAAAGACGCGGCGAACTCTAGGAACGTTATGTTGCTTGGATGTGAAGAAGGAGGGTTCCTCTTCTGAAGGCAGTGAAGAAGTTGGACTAAATTGGGACTTCTGTCTGGAACTTTGCTCCTACTTTTAGCTTACCGCACGTGCCTCAGAGAGGGCAGCAGTCACGTGGCGTTCACCACATCCACAGTTCCCTCCCCTTTTTCGCCCCCTCTGAGACAGTGAACTTGCTTTCAATCCGATTTTCTTTGCGCTAATGTAATGACGTTATAACCTGGGCAAATGGAAAAATCCACTCTCCTTTTCCTCTGCCCTTAATCCCATTTCTCCTCTTGAGGTCGGAGGGGCGATTCATTGGTCACGTTCTCAGATGCTGACGCTTCATTAAAAAATTAAAAGAGAGAGATTACGCTGTAACCCTTCTCATCAGGAGACGTTTTTGTTCATTACTGAACACTGTGCAGAACGTCGTTTTATTGCCGTTGGAATCTTTGAGCTCAGATTGATATTGCCATCTATTTCACGAAGGCAGAGAAGGAAACGAGTGTTCGGAATAAAACGAAAATTTTTCTTTAATTTTGTCATATGCCCTTATCTTCTTAAAAAGTAAAGCAAATATCCCCCCTGTGCAAACAGAAAACCCAAGACAAACCCCTTTCAAAGTAATTTAGTTCCCTTCTTATTGTTAAGCACGGCAGACGCCGGCAGCAATTATTGCCAGCAGACTTTTTCGCAGTTGCTTATCTTGGAACCAAATGAACAGCTTTTCATTTTCAAAGCGCCCAGAGAGTCATGGTAATGACGGCAACAAAGCATGCAAGGTCCTTCCCAAATTGAAACTCATGTCGAACTTACTTCCTCAACGTCGCATCTGCCCGCCCACGCCTGCCCATCACGTCCCCAGAGACTCCCCTTCTGTTTGCTACTCTCCATTCCATCTCCTGTCTTTACCAACCCACCACTTCCGACATTGCAAGCTCCGCCAATCTTTACTGTCTAACCCACCAACCTTTCTCCTTCTCCCTCGCCCCCACCCCTCTCCCTGTCCCTTTCCTCACCCCCATTCTTCTTTTTCCAACGACTCAATCTGTTCAATTTCCTGTAACACTTTCATTAAAAAGGTTTCAGTAGAAATCTGATTTATGGACGCTTTCTTAAAACGAAGGCAGGCATAAGTTAAAAAGCATAAAGGGTATAAACATAATGAAAAGGCTCAACATTTCGACTTAAACATTTTAATCATTTGCATTTAACGAAACATCTACACGATGTCGGCCAGAGTCCCTCATCTTTGTCCGTCTCCGTTTCTATCATTTCATCCCCCTCCCCTCCCCCTCTATTTCTGTCAGCGGCTGTCCAATTATGTTCCTGCCTTGGGTCAGGGGAAGTGGGAGAAATATTCGCTGGCCTCGCGTGCAGTCGGAGGCTGATCGCTGGCCCTGGCCCTGGAGTGTTATCTCAGCCGGCGGTCCGACGTAGGGAGGTCGGGGACCAAAACTGACCAATCAGGACGGAGCACTCAGATACCACGTGATGGAGCCGCAAAATAAGGGAGTTAAGTCCGATCGATGACGGTTTCGTGGCGAGTGAAGTGCGTGCACTCAAAGGCACTGCCACCTTTCATCTTCCCTGAAAATCTCTCAATGACCAACCATTTTTCAGTTTGGTCTTTCTCGCTTTTCACTTAAAGTCCGCTGGCTTTTTTGAGCTTGCAACTAATTGCGCCCTCTGTTCCTGAACCTCTTTGAAATGGGGCATTTTAACGTAGCATTAGGAGCTCTCTGGGCAGATAACTGAAGTGATCTACATGTCTTTTACGTAGAGAAACGAAAGCCTTTCCTGGAGAAAAGCTGTTGACCAGGAAATGTGTAGGTGTCCACGTTTTAGTGTAATAGACTTCCTGGCGCTTTGAAGGTGCACGCACTTAAGGTTCTCCTGAAGTTATAGCTCGGAAGAGCAAACGGCATATCGTCTGTTTGTACACCAAGTAATGGATAACTTTGTTATTCCTAAAATCGATTTCTTTTTCAGTGTCATTGTGACAAACTGAAAATATTTTGGTTCCATTGTTATCATGAGGAAAATATGTTTATATCATGAAGGAAATGAAGAAAGTAACAAACGGAGACAGAGCGCCCTTTTCTCGATCTCACATCTTTTTCGATCCGTTTCCCTCGGCATAAGCAATCGCACACAAGTACACACACACACACACACACACACACACACACACACACACACACACACACACACACACACACACACACACACACACACACACACACACACACACAAATATTGACATCAAAACGCACACGCCATACACGCGCGCGCGTACTCGAATATACGTACACCCTTGCACACATACATGCGCGTACACAAACATATACAGACACCCTCAGACATATACAAGCCCAAACGCACATACATTTGCACAAGCACACACCTACTCGAAGAAACATGCACACGTTGGCGAAGACATGCACATGCTCTCTCTCTCTCTCTCTCTCTCTCTCTCTCTCTCTCTCTCTCTCTCTCTCTCTCTCTCTCTCTCTCTCTTTTCTCTCTCCCTCCCTCCCGCTCTCCCTCTCTCTCTCTTCTCCCTCCCCCCTCCTTTCTCTCTCTCTCTATCTCTATCTCTATCTCTCTCTCTCTCTATCTCTATCTCTCTCTCTCTCATACACAACAAGGGAGTGTTCACACACTAATGAAGCCACGGAACAGTAACTCATCAACAAAACAGCAAGCAAACAACAGAATAAACTCGTCACAAAGTAATTATACACATCCTCTGTTGCACGTTTCCTTTTCCTACATGAGAGTGAGTGTGTTCGTGTGCGTCTGTGCGTGCGTGTGTGTGTATGTGTGCGTGTGTTAATTTTCGTATGTGTGTGTTTCGTGTGTGTTCGTGTATTTGTATGTGTGTATATATGTGTGTGTGTTTGTGTATGTGTGTGCGTGCGCTTCTGTGCGTGTATATATGTGTGTGCACGCGCGCGCGTGCGTGTGTATCTATATGTGTGCGCGTGCGTGTGCACGCGCGTGTGTGTGTGTGCGTGCATGCGTGTGTGTGCATGCATGCGTGTCTGTGCGTGAGTGTGTAATTTCTGAAATCAAAATACCCTGGACAACATTGCACGGTTCGGAATTGATCAGAAATCGGTGTCTCCTTTTCAGGGTGAAAACCCGTTGTAACAGCTGCTGTAAAACAAGAGAAGCGCCACGATGTTCGTTGTCAAGAATGATGCAAACAGCGAGATTGCCCGGTCAACCAAACTTGAGGATTTTTCTCTCTTTTCCGTCTTCATCTGCTTGCCATTGTTTTTATCCGATGTATTTGGACGCGGACCCCCTGCTTCGGACGTGTAATCCTTCAATCCTGCGTATTTCTGCAGTCATAAACGATCGTTGCTGACATGTCTTCATGAGCACTCTGGACGACACGGAGAGACAGAGAGAGAGACAGAGAGAGAGAGAATGAATGAGAGAGAGAGATAATGAAAGAGAGAATGAGAGAGAGATTACAGAGAGACAGATAGAAAGAGAGACATTAGAGAGAGACACGAGAGAGAGAGAGAGAGAGAGAGAGAGAGAGAGAGAGAGAGAGAGAGAGAGAGAGAGAGAGAGAGAGAGAGAGAGAGAGAGGTGAGGGGGAGGGGTGTGTGTTTTTAATTTTTTTTTAATGTCAGCGTACGTTTAGGACAGAAATTCCTTTGTGGAAAACAGTGTGCCAGCGCCCTTGGCAGCAGGACACTGGTCTCATTGACTTGAGACACTACACACTGAGAGGCAGCCTCGACATCGGCTGAAGCGCTTTGAGTCTCACTGAGTGGGAGTATCGCGCGGTATAAGAGTGATTTATAATAATAATAATAATAATAAATTTCCGCTCGGGGAGTGACAATGCTCGAAACATCGGTTCCCGCACTGGGGAGTATGACGTCGATAAAGTGCACCAGTAGAGGTCCCCATGGGGAGACCTCGTGGTACTTGGGAACTTTTCGGGTCAAGTGTCTTTTCATCAGATGGGTCTGTAAAAACAAAGCGCTTCACCAGCATCGAGCACACGCTCCATGCGTGAATGGTAGCCTGAGCGAATCACTCGAACCGTGTAGCCTACATCTGCTGCGAGAGTTCTGAAGCTCTGCGCTCCCGCTGGCAGATGAGATTGGAAGACCCTGACCGGTTCGCGAAGAGGCTCTCATTGCACGAAGGGATGCGATCGAGAGACTGTGGAAAGAACAGAGTGCTGAATTCCGTTGTGCTTCAAGAGCGACAGATCACTGATTTCTCCCCGTACGTTTTTTTTATTTGATGGATGCTTTGTGAGTCCTTTGCAGAACCGAGCCTGAAACGAATCCAGTTCCTGATTGCAGATTGTATCAAAGAACATGAACTGATGCTCTCACACAAAATAAAAAACAAACAAAAACAAGAATGAAGAGATAAAATGTTTAAGGTTTTGCGCAATTGCATTTAGGTTGCTCTTCTTCAAAGAATATTTATCATCAACTCTAGGAGCTCCATGAGATGTCGTTAAAAGCCTACGGACTGATAGCATTGTCATTCTCTGATTCAGTCTAATTTTGAAACCCAAACTGTTGTTTTGTTTTGTACAATGTCAGTTATTTGAAATACCCAACCACATAATATAATCTGGCTGATGGCTAAGGCATGGTTCAAACGCGGTTATGACAAAGAGCACTTAATCCTGATAGCATTACTTACTAAAATATTGATAGAAAAGCTAATGGCATATCGATTTTCACACAAACATACAAAACAGAGCGAAGTAAGTGCTACACACGGTCACAACCAACATAGATATCTTCAACCATAATCGAAAATGTCTTGACTGCTCATGTCCTCCGAGTGCATTTATCGACTCTTCAAGTGCCGCGCAACTTCCAAAGCACGCCTTCATCGATGAGTCTATTCCTTCATACAAAGGAGTCTTCAAACGAAAGCCATCTAGCATCTCGGAAACATGCCAGCTCGTGGCACTTCCTAAGGTAAGCGCCTTATACGCGCTGATCCTGTACCTCCCCGCGAAGATACAACATCCTCATTGGAAAGAGACTTCAGTGACAAAGCATATCGCCAAGGACGTGTGCACTTGGTGTCAGGAGTGATGGGTCGAGTGGCAGGTCTTTGCCCAGAAAGACCAAAGACCAACATGCAGGGCCTACGTCGCCAAATTGCACGACAATCTCGCTTCTCGAGGCCGCTCGGGTGTCTCGCCTTTCTAAAGCCACTACGTTCAGTTTTCACTCTCAGTGGCAGGCCCCTTTCTTTTCAAAGACCTCGCAGTTTTCCAAGACAGGCATCTTGGGCAAGAGGCCCGTGTTAATTGATAGTAGTCGTTGCCGAGGCAGCGCACGCTTTCACTGGGCCTATCGCGGACAAGAGCGCTTCAAGACAGAAAGCATCGACGTTGTGCATTGTTCCTGTGGCAGGTCGATGCGTGAGCGACTTGATGTTACTTGTATGCATGCTTGAACGTTGGAAGTTCTGGGTAAGTTTTTGGTCTAAAAACAGTTGTGCTGTCTTCATGTGTGGCGTTTGTCTACGGTTTGCATTATCTAAAAGAATAATTAACGAGTTCACAGTGGACATTTCATTGCTTAAACTTGTACTTGTTTTGTGTGGTGTCAGAATAATCCGTGAGAGTGAGTTTTCGAATCAAGGGACCTTTAAAACAGCTTCTTTTGTTCGTGTCCCAGTCGGATTTCTCCTTCTCAGCTTCTGACAACAATAAATGATGGCGCTGTGCCGCATCCCTCGTCATTCGCTTTTTTTCCCTCGCTTGAACCGACTCATGGATTTTTTGTGTGTGGCTCGTCCTGATCAGTTTTTATTGGACACCGGGATCAATTTTTCGCCATGAAAGGTCGCCTTAGCGTCTCGAATACCGCTGCAAAAAGGTTTTCTCGCGTGCATTCAGAACGCGAATCATAAGAGTGCTGAAAAAGGTATATATTGAGTGTTTATGGTATATGTTACCCTTTATCGCCGTGTCTTTTGACAGTTACATCACCACGTTTATACCTCTGGGTTAGACTAAAATACGTTATAAGCGTATGTGCATGCCAACCTAATCTCATGTATAGCTTAGTTTGTATATCGCCATGTCATCGCCGCGTGCGATAAATGTCGAGTTGTAACCTGGAGGATGGAATTTCACCAGCTTGCGTCGCATCGATTATACTTTTGTTCAAACAGTAATGTGTATGTAATGGCCTACTCTCTGCAATCCTTATTGCGACTCAGTATATTTCATGTGCATGTGATGTCGATAGACAATTTGCGTAGGCTCTCTCGTATTTGTGTGTGTGTGTTTTGTTTGTTTGTTTGTTTGTTTGTTTCCTTGTTCGTATGACTTGTTTTTGCGTGCATCCACAAGCCTCTGTGTGTGTTCTCCGTTTGTAAAAAGGTATTACATGGCAAGTCTATGTTTTGAGCACTCGTTTTCCTTTACACACGTACACGTACGCACTGATAGACTCATTTACTCGCATACATTCACACACGTTCACACACACACGCTCACATACCCACGCTTACATACACATGCGCGCACGAGTACGTACACACACACGCGCGCGCGCGTAAATATTTGTACATCTCCATCCCTACAGTGAAACAATTTACAATGCAATGCAAAAAGCCCAGAATTAGCATGTATCTCGGTTACAAATCATGAATAAATACGATGTGTATAATTAACTCACTAATCACAATTGGAGTTGCTGGACATCCATGACAAACGCCAACGCTTTCTCTGTTTTCGTGCCGCGATGTGACCGCTATAAACGCAGGCATTCCCGCGGATTCCATGCATCATGTCAACGTGGAAGCCAAAAAGACTGAAAGGGATATTTGCTCATGCAAGTCGGGATGGGATTTGCCAAGGCCCGTCCACATCGGTCACGGCTTGACTGTCATGGGCCACACACACTCTCCAGACATTTCCGCAAAGAAAATGCCACCAGGTGTCGCCTTTCTTCTCTTGTTGACTGGAATCCTCGTCGTTGATTGGTCAGAGCTGCCGTCTGCGTCTTATCGGCGCCGGGAAGGTCAAGGCCCGACTGACGTCATTTCCGCTGGATGAATCAGGAGGAAGGGGGAGTAAACGTAGGGTGAGAAAGGGAAATGAACAGAGGGGAAGGAAAAGAAAGATTACGCAAAATTCTAGCGATGAATCTAGGAAATGAAAGACAAAAGTCTCTGCTATTCTAACCACATACTCATCATACAAGATTGCACATTTCACGTAAGTCAACCAGATACGAAACAAAATTGCAAATTTGGCTTACTTTCTGACAGACATCCTGTCTTATCTTAAGCACACGATCTTTCATTCAGAAATATCTCAGACGCTTGCAAAGCATTTTGATGAAAAGATTTATCCAGTTAATATTTCTTCGAACTCCGTACCTAACGATTATCGCTTGCATCGTAGAGTGGATGGTATGACTGTCTGTAACCAAAAGGACGTCTGTAACAAGGTAATGAACCTGAGGTGCTTTATTCATGCACATTCATGAATTTTCCCCCCTCTTTCCGTCAACACATTCATATGTTTCCTTATATCCCTCCAGAGAGCTAACAACGAGAGCCAAGAGCTACTTCGCCATGCATATCCATTCTAGGAGGGATATTAGGGCGGCATTTCGGAAGAAAACAGGTTTACGGAGCAGAGCAGGTTGAGGTGTGTGCTATTTTTGGGGCGTGGCACAGCGTGCGGCAAAAGAGAGAAAGGACGGGTGGGTGGGGGGGAGGGCGAGAGTTGAGTGACGTAGAGGTAGAGAGAGAGACGAGAGGGAACGTTGAAGTTGAAAGAGAGAGAGAGAGAGAAAGAAAGAGAGAGAGAGAGAGAGAGAGAGAGAGAGAGAGAGAGGCACACACATACAGATGAACGCACAGACAGACGGGAGGAAAGGCACGCGAATGTACCATTCGCAACTGTACACATACGCGTGCCCGCGCTCATACGTCAAGAGTGAAAGGAAGATCATGATCGAAGATTCACAAGAAAATGAGTAAACGGGTGAGTACTTTTTAAAGCTGGTATAGGAACGGAAAACTGAATGTTGGGTATCGTGAGAGAAACTTTGAATATTAGAATGTGAAATAGGAGGAAAGTGGAGTAGGTGTGAGGAGTTTGGATAAGGATTCGGTCACTTGTGAGGGAGTGAAAAATGAAGTTTGAGGCGAGTTGGGATGGGGAAGGGGTGGTGAAGGTAAATGTGAATATGCAGCATATTGTGGCGTCAGGGTGAGCCTCTGGACGAGGAGGTTGCAGCTGGAGAGAGCAGATCCAGTCACGTCCCTGGCCAGCGTTTCCGCAGACCATCCCTACTGAAGGTGAAGGTCATTTCTCTTTGAGAGATGGCTGTCAGAAGCCTGGCCTGCAAACTGTATTAGGCGCTTCCGGTCATTTTGTCTTGACCGCATGCATTTCTGGGAGTAATGGAATGGTGCTTGGAGAGATTCAGACCACCTATCACCAAGGCCAGCTGCTTAACCTTCCTCTTCGTTGCCCTCTCTCCCTCTTGCTCCATTGCCCTCTCTCCCTCTTGCTCCATTGCCCTCTCTCCCTCTTGCTCCATTGCCCTCTCTCCCTCTTGCTCCATTGCCCTCTCTCCCTCTTGCTCCATTGCCCTCTCTCCCTCTTGCTCCATTGCCCTCTCTCCCTCTTGCTCCATTGCCCTCTCTCCCTCTTGCTCCATTGCCCTCTCTCCCTCTTGCTCCATTGCCCTCTCTCCCTCTTGCTCCATTGCCTTCTCTCCCTCTTGCTCCATTGCCCTCCTCTTGCTCCATTGCCCTCTCTCCCTCTTGCTCCATTGCCCTCTCTCCCTCTTGCTCCATTGCCCTCTCTCCCTCTTGCTCCATTGCCCTCTCTCCCTCTTGCTCCATTGCCCTCTCTCTCTCTTGCTCCATTGCCCTCTCTCCCTCTTGCTCCATTGCCCTCTCTCCCTCTTGCTCCATTGCCCTCTCTCCCTCTTGCTCCATTGCCCTCTCTCCCTCTTGCTCCATTGCCCTCTTGCTCCATTGCCCTCTCTCCCTCTTGCTCCATTGCCCTCTCTCCCTCTTGCTCCATTGCCCTCTCTCCCTCTTGCTCCATTGCCCTCTCTCCCTCTTGCTCCATTGCCCTCTCTCCCTCTTGCTCCATTGCCCTCTCTCCCTCTTGCTCCATTGCCCTCTCTCCCTCTTGCTCCATTGCCCTCTCTCCCTCTTGCTCCATTGCCCTCTCTCCCTCTTGCTCCATTGCCCTCTCTCCCTCTTGCTCCATTGCCCTCTCTCCCTCTTGCTCCATTGCCCTCTCTCCCTCTTGCTCCATTGCCCTCTCTCCCTCTTGCTCCATTGCCCTCTCTCCCTCTTGCTCCATTGCCCTCTCTCCCTCTTGCTCCATTGCCCTCTCTCCCTCTTGCTCCATTGCCCTCTCTCCCTCTTGCTCCATTGCCCTCTCTCCCTCTTGCTCCATTGCCCTCTCTCCCTCTTGCTCCATTGCCCTCTCTCCCTCTTGCTCCATTGCCCTCTCTCCCTCTTGCTCCATTGCCCTCTCTCCCTCTTGCTCCATTGCCCTCTCTCCTCTTGCTCCATTGCCCTCTCTCCCTCTTGCTCCATTGCCCTCTCTCCCTCTTGCTCCATTGCCCTCTCTCCCTCTTGCTCCATTGCCCTCTCTCCCTCTTGCTCCATTGCCCTCTCTCCCTCTTGCTCCATTGCCCTCTCTCCCTCTTGCTCCATTGCCCTCTCTCCCTCTTGCTCCATTGCCCTCTCTCCCTCTTGCTCCATTGCCCTCTCTCCCTCTTGCTCCATTGCCCTCTCTCCCTCTTGCTCCATTGCCCTCTCTCCCTCTTGCTCCATTGCCCTCTCTCCCTCTTGCTCCATTGCCCTCTCTCCCTCTTGCTCCATTGCCCTCTCTCCCTCTTGCTCCATTGCCCTCTCTCCCTCTTGCTCCATTGCCCTCTCTCCCTCTTGCTCCATTGCCCTCTCTCCCTCTTGCTCCATTGCCCTCTCTCCCTCTGCTCCATTGCCCTCTCTCCTCTTGCTCCATTGCCTTCCCTCCCTCTTGCTCCATTGCCCTCTCTCCCTCTTGCTCCATTGCCCTCTCTCCCTCTTGCTCCATTGCCCTCTCTCCCTCTTGCTCCATTGCCCTCTCTCCCTCTTGCTCCATTGCCCTCTCTCCCTCTTGCTCCATTGCCCTCTCCCTCTTGCTCCATTGCCCTCTCTCCCTCTTGCTCCATTGCCCTCTCTCCCTCTTGCTCCATTGCCCTCTCTCCCTCTTGCTCCATTGCCCTCTCTCCCTCTTGCTCCATTGCCCTCTCTCCCTCTTGCTCCATTGCCCTCTCTCCCTCTTGCTCCATTGCCCTCTCTCCCTCTTGCTCCATTGCCCTCTCTCCCTCTTGCTCCATTGCCCTCTCTCCCTCTTGCTCCATTGCCCTCTCTCCCTCTTGCTCCATTGCCCTCTCTCCCTCTTGCTCCATTGCCCTCTCTCCCTCTTGCTCCATTGCCCTCTCTCCCTCTTGCTCCATTGCCCTCTCTCCCTCTTGCTCCATTGCCCTCTCTCCCTCTTGCTCCATTGCCCTCTCTCCCTCTTGCTCCATTGCCCTCTCTCCCTCTTGCTCCATTGCCCTCTCTCCCTCTTGCTCCATTGCCCTCTCTCCCTCTTGCTCCATTGCCCTCTCTCCCTCTTGCTCCATTGCCCTCTCTCCCTCTTGCTCCATTGCCCTCTCTCCCTCTTGCTCCATTGCCCTCTCTCCCTCTTGCTCCATTGCCCTCTCTCCCTCTTGCTCCATTGCCCTCTCTCCCTCTTGCTCCATTGCCCTCTCTCCTCTTGCTCCATTGCCCTCTCTCCCTCTTGCTCCATTGCCCTCTCTCCCTCTTGCTCCATTGCCCTCTCTCCCTCTTGCTCCATTGCCCTCTCTCCCTCTTGCTCCATTGCCCTCTCTCCCTCTTGCTCCATTGCCCTCTCTCCCTCTTGCTCCATTGCCCTCTCTCCCTCTTGCTCCATTGCCCTCTCTCCCTCTTGCTCCATTGCCCTCTCTCCCTCTTGCTCCATTGCCCTCTCTCCCTCTTGCTCCATTGCCTCTCTCCCTCTTGCTCCATTGCCCTCTCTCCCTCTTGCCCATTGCCCTCTCTCCCTCTTGCTCCATTGCCCTCTCTCCCTCTTGCTCCATTGCCCTCTCTCCCTCTTGCTCCATTGCCCTCTCTCCCTCTTTTTTCCATTGCCCTCTCTCCCTCTTGCTCCATTGCCCTCTCTCCCTCTTGCTCCATTGCCCTCTCTCCCTCTTGCTCCATTGCCCTCTCTCCCTCTTGCTCCATTGCCTCTCTCCCTCTTGCTCCATTGCCCTCTCTCCCTCTTGCTCCATTGCCCTCTCTCCCTCTTGCTCCATTGCCCTCTCTCCCTCTTTCTCCATTGCCCTCTCTCCCTCTTGCTCCATTGCCCTCTCTCCTCCCTCTTGCTCCATTGCCCTCTCTCCCTCTTGCTCCATTGCCCTCTCTCCCTCTTGCTCCATTGCCCTCTCTCCCTCTTGCTCCATTGCCCTCGTCTCCCTCTTGCTCCATTGCCCTCTCTCCCTCTTGCTGCCATTGCCCTCTCCCTCTTGCTCCATTGCCCTCTCTCCCTCTTGCTCCATTGCCCACTCTCCTCTTGCTCCATTGCCCTCTCTCCCTCTTGCTCCATTGCCCTCTCTCCCTCTTGCTCCATTGCCCTCTTCTCCCTCTTGCTACATTGCCCTCTCTCCCTCTTGCTCCATTGCCCTCTCTCCCTCTTGCTCCATTGCCCTCTCTCCTCTTGCTCCATTGCCCTCTCTCCTCTTGCTCCATTGCCCTCTCTCCTCTGCTCCATTGCCCTCTCTCCCTCTTGCTCCATTGCCCTCTCTCCTCTTGCTCCATTGCCCTCTCTCCCTCTTGCTCCATTGCCCTCTCTCCCTCTTGCTCCATTGCCTCTCTCCCTCTTGCTCCATTGCCCTCTCTCCCTCTTGCTCCATTGCCCTCTCTCCCTCTGCCTCCATTGCACTCTCTCCTCTTGCTCATTGCCCTCTCTCTCTCTTGCTCCATTGCCCTCTCTCACTGTTGCTCCATTGCCTCTCTCCCTCTTGCTCCATTGCCCTCTCTCCCTCTTGCCCCATTGCCCTCTCTCCCTCTTGCTCCACATTGCCCTCTCTCCCTCTTGCTCCATTGCCCTCTCTCCCTCTTGCTCCATTGCCCTCTCTCCTCTTGCTCCATTGCCCTCTCTCCCTCTTGCTCCATTGCCCTCTTTCCCTCTTGCTTCATTGCCCTCTGTCCCTCTTGCTCCATTGCCCTCTCTCCCTCTTGCTCCATTGCCCTCTCTCCCTCTTGCTCCATTGCCCTCTCTCCCTCTTGCTCCATTGCCCTCTCTCCCTCTTGCTCCATTGCCTCTCTCTCCTCTTGCTCCATTGCCCTCTCTCCCTCTTGCTCCATTGCCTCTCTCCCTCTGCCTCCATTGCCTCTCTCCCTCTGCTCCATTGCCCTCTCTCCCTCTTGCTCCATTGCCCTCTCTCCCTCTTGCTCCATTGCCCTCTCTCCCTCTTGCTCCATTGCCCTCTCTCCTTCTTGCTCCATTGCCCTCTCTCCCTCTTGCTCCATTGCCCTCTCTCCCTCTTGCTCCATTGCCCTCTCTCCCTCTTGCTCCATTGCCCTCTCTCCCTCTTGCCCCTCTCCCTCTTGCTCCTTGCCCTCTCTCCCTCTTGCTCCATTGCCCTCTCTTGCTCCATTGCCCTCTCTCCTCCTCTTGCTCCATTGCCCTCTCTCCCTCTTGCTCCATTGCCCTCTCTCCCTCTGCTCCATCGCCCTCTCTCCCTCTTGCTCCATTGCCCTCTCTCCCTCTTGCTCCATTGCCCTCTCTCCCTCTTGCTCCTATGCCCTCTCTCCCTCTTGCGCCTTGCCCTCTCTCCCTCTTGCTCCGTTACCCTCTCTCCCTCTAGCTCCATTGCCCTCTCTCCTCTTGCTCCATTGCCCTCTCTCCCTCTTGCTCCATTGCCCTCTCTCCCTCTTGCTCCATTGCCCTCTCTCCTCTTGCTCCATTGCCCCTCTCCCTCTTGCTCCATTGCCCTCTCTCCCTCTTGCTCCATTGCCCTCTCTCCCTCTTGCTCCATTGCCCTCTCTCCCTCTTGCTCCATTGCCCTCTCTCCCTCTTGCTCCATTGCCCTCTCTCCCTCTTGCTCCATTGCCCTCTCTCCCTCTTGCTCCATTGCCTTCTCTCCCTCTTGCTCCATTGCCCTCTCTCCCTCTTGCTCCATTGCCCTCTCTCCCTCTTGCTCCATTGCCCTCTCTCCCTCTTGCTCCATTGCCCTCTCTCCCTCTTGCTCCATTGCCCTCTCTCCCTCTTGCTCCATTGCCCTCTCTCCCTCTTGCTCCATGGCCCTCTCCTCCCTCTTGCTCCATTGCCCTCTCTCCCTCTTGCTCCATTGCCCTCTCTCCCTCTTGCTCCATTGCCCTCTCTCCCTCTTGCTCCATTGCCCTCTCTCCCTCTTGCTCCATTGCCTCGTCTCCCTCTTGCTCCATTGCCCTCTCTCCCTGTTGCTCCATTGCCCTCTCTCCCTCTTGCTCCATTGCCCTCTCTCCCTCTTGCTCCATTGCCCTCTCTCACTCTTGCTCCATTGGCCCTCTCTCCCTCTTGCTTCATTGCCCTCTCTCCCTCTTGCTCCATCGCCTCTCTCCCTCTTGCTCCATTGCCCTCTCTCCCTCTTGCTCCATTGCCCTCTCTCCCTCTTGCTCCATCGCCCTCTCTCCTCCTTGCTCATTGCCTCTCTCCCTCTGCTCCATTGCCCTCTCTCCCTCTTGCTCCTGCCCTCTCTCCCTCTTGCTCCATTGCCCTCTCTCCCTCTTGCTCCATTGCCCTCTCTCCCTCTTGCTCCGAATGCCCTCTCTCCCTCTTGCTCCATTGCCCTCTCTCCCTCTTGCTCCATTGCCCTCTCTCCCTCTTGCTCCATTGCCCTCTCTCCCTCTTGCTTCATTGCCCTCTCTCTCTCTCCCTCTTG
>JAWQFJ010021089.1:85000-116073 GCA_034096865.1 Theodoxus fluviatilis | reverse complement strand
TCCATTGCCCTCTCTCCCTCTTGCTCCATTGCCCTCTCTCCCTCTTGCTCCATTGCCCTCTGTCCCTCTTTTTTTCCATTGCCCTCTCTCCCTCTTGCTCCATTGCCCTCTCTCCCTCTTGCTCCATTGCTCTCTCTCCCTCTTGCTCCATTGCCCTCTCTCCCTCTTGCTCCATTGCCCTCTCTCCCTCTTTTTTTTCCATTGCCCGCTCTCCCTCTTGCTCCATTGCCCTCTCTCCCTCTTGCTCCATTGCCCTCTCTCCCTCTTGCTCCATTGCCCTCTCTCCCTCTTGCTCCATTGCCCTCTCTCCCTCTTGCTCCATTGCCCTCTCTCCCTCTTTTTTTCCATTGCCCTCTCTCCCTCTTGCTCCATTGCCCTCTCTCCCTCTTGCTCCATTGCCCTCTCTCCCTCTTGCTCCATTGCCCTCTCTCCCTCTTGCTCCACTCAGGGCTTAATTTACCCCACTGATACCCCGTCCCTCCCCTACCAACCCCACCCCCTCTTTTACTCACAAATTGTAGAATGACGCAGATCAATAAAGTCATTAGCCAGTTGTAGAGAAGTTTACTCTTCGTTCTCATATGAGCAGAAATGGTGTATAATATTTTTCAGTATATTTCTTGCATACATCGTTGTGATAGGAGAGCTTGAAATGATGTAGGTTTTTCTGAGAGAAAAGTAAATTCCAATCTTATACGGCGCATTGATTCATTACGGCGGTGGGCATTATTGGGTTCTACATGCTCATAATTCCAATCTTGAAAAAAGTCCTCCATATCTTTTAAAAGATAGTTCGTCGGAGAAAAACTTACATAAAAGAACGATCTGCTATGGCAAACTTCCGGCGACGTCTCGAAACCCATCTGTTTGCAATGGCGGGGTTGGAGTCTGTGACGGACAGCAGCTGCCTTGCGGCGCTACGACATCTGGTGTTGGTTTTCTCTGTTCACTCTCCGATTGTACAAGGCGTTTGACGTGCTTGGAGCAAAATTCCTTGTGGATCATACCTCTAACAAATCGTTCGCCTACCTCCTCCTCCGCTATTCCTCCTACATTCTCATCCTCCATTTCCTCCTCCTTCTGCTCCTCCTCCTCCTCCTGCTTCTCCTCCTCCTCCTCCTGCTCCTCCTCCTGCTCCTCCTGCTCTTCCTGCTCCTCCTGCTCTTGCTCCTTCTGTTCCTGCTCCTGCTCCTGCTCCGCCTGCTCCTGCTCCTGCTCCTTCTGTTCCGGTTCCTCCTCCTCCTCCTCCTCCTCCTCCTCTTCCTCCTCCTCCTTTTCCTCCTCCTCCTCCTCCTCCTCTTCCTCCTCCTCCTTTTCCTCCTCCTCCTCCTCCTCCTCTTCCTCCTCCTCCTCCTCCTCCTTCTCTTCCTCCTTCTCCTCCTCCTCCTCCTCCTCCTCCTCCTCCTCCTCCTCCTCCTCCTCTTCCTCCTCTTCCTCCTTATCCTCCTCTTCCTCCTCCTCCTCCTTCTCCTCCTTCCTCCTCCTCCTCCTCCTCCTCCTCCTCCTCCTCTTCCTCCTCCTCCTCCTCCTCCTCCTCCTCCTCCTCCTCCTCCTCCTCCTCCTACATCCTCCTCCTCCTTTTCTTCTCCCTCTCCTCCTCCCTCCTTCTCCTCCTCCTCCTCCTCCTCCTCCTCCTCTTCCTCCTCCTTCTCCTCCTCCTCCTCCTCCTCCTCCTCCTCCTCTTCCTCCTCCTCCTCCCTCCTTCTCCTTCTCCTTCTTCTCCTTCTTCTCTTCCTCCTCCTCCTCCTTCTCCTACATCCTCCTCCTCCTCCTTCTCCCTCCTCCTCCTCTTCCTCCTCCTCCTCCTCCTCCTCCTCCTCCTCCTCTTCCTCCTCCTCCTCCTCCTCCTCCTCCTCCTCCTCCTCCTCCTCCTCCTCCTCCTCCTCTTCTTCTTCTTCCTCCTCCTCCCTCCTTCTCCTCCTCCTTCTTCTCCTCCTCTCTCCTCCTCCTCTCTCTCTCCTCCTCCCCCTTCTTCCTCCCTCCTTCTCCCTCCACCTCCCTCCCTCCTTCTCCTCCTCCTCCTCCCTTCTTATTCTCCTCCTCCCTTATTCTCCTCCTCCCTTATTCTCCTCCTCCTCTTTTTTTCTCCTCCTCCTCTTCCTCCCTTCTTCTCCTCCTCTCTCCTCCCTTCTTCTTCTCCTCCTCCTCCTCCCTTCTCCTCCTCCTCCTCCTCCCTTCTCCTCCTCCTCCTCCCTTCTCCTCCTCCTCCTCTCTTCACCTCCTCTCTTTTTACTCCTCCTCCCTCCTCCTCCTCCTCCCCCCTCCTCCTCCCTTCTCCTTCCTCCTCCTTCTCCTTCTCCTCCTCCCCTCCTCCTCCTCATTTTCCTCCTCCTTCTCCTCCTCCTCCTCCTCCTCCTCCTCCTCCTCCTCCTCCCTCCTCCTCCTCCTCCTCCCCTCCTCCTCCTTCTCCTCCTCGTCCTCCTCCTCCTCCTCCCTCCTCCTCTCCCTCCTCCTCCTCCTCCTCCTCCTCCTTTTTCCTCCTCCTTTTCCTCCTCCTCCTTTTCCTCCTCCTCCCTTTTCCTCCTCCTCCTTTTTCCTCCTCCTTCTTCTTCCTCCTCCTCTTTCCTCCTCCTCCTTTTTCCTCCTCCTCCTTTTTTCCTCCTCCTTTTCCTCCTCCTCCTTTTTCTTCCTCCTCCTCTTTCCTCCTCCTCCTTTTTCCTCCTCCTCCTTTGTCCTCCTCCTCCTTTTTCCTCCTCCTCCTTTTTCCTCCTCCTCCTCCTTTTTCCTTCTCCTCCTCCTTTTTCCTTCTCCTCCTTTTTCTTCCTCTTCCTTTTTCCACCTCGACCTCCTCCTCCTCCTCCTCCTTTTTCCTCCTCCTCCTTTTTCCTCCTCCTCCTTTTTCCTTCTCCTCCTTTTTCTTCCTCTTCCTTTTTCCACCTCGACCTCCTCCTCCTCCTCCTCCTCCTCCTCCTCCTCCTCCTCCTCCTCCTCCTCCTCCTCCTCCTCTTCCTGCTACTCCTCCTCCTCCTTCTCCTCCTCCTTCTCCTTCTTCTTCTTCTTCTTCTTCTTCTTCTTCTTCTTCTTCTTCTTCTTCTTCTTCTTCTTCTTCTTCTTCCCATTTCTCAGAAGGAAAGCAAGCTTATTACTGCAGGCATAGATTCGTCGTGATTGGGGATACGGCTCAGAGCCCGTGTTATGCTCACGCCGACCGGCAAGAGTGGAGTGACCTCTCCAGGGCAGGCGTGGGCAGAATACGTGGAGGCTCTGTGCTGCCCAGTCAACAAAGCCCCCTTTCGACGTCGTCGACGGAATCCAAAGGAATGCAGGGCTCTACATTTGGCGACGATTTGGTTGCAGAGGCTGCCGAAAGAATGACAAGTATGCCATCAGTCCGTCTTACGGCTTCACTCCAGAAGTCCTGGGGAGAGCTGGCTCAAACGGCATGTTTCTTCTGCTGTGCAAGAGACGCCTGAGATGGCTTGACCTTGTCCGCTGCATGGAAGACGGCACATCCCGGTGGATCTCCTATGTGGCTGTCTGGCCACGGGATCCCTATCAAATGGCCACCCTCGACTGCGCTACAAGGATGACTGCAGAGGAGATTTGTACCTCACAGGCATCGATGCAGACGCTGTGAACACCTCGCAAACAACGGAAAAACTTTAGAGGGCTAGTCCAGGGTCGCGATCCATGGTTGGGCACGAATGGCGAAGGCACTTTTCTACTACTATTACTGCTACTACTACCACCACCAACACCACTACTACTACTACTGCTACTACTACTACTACTACTACTACTACTACTACTACTACTACTACTACTACTACTACCACTACCATTACTACTACTACTACTATTACTACTTCTCCTACTTCTTCTTCTTCTTCTTCTACTACTACTACTACTACTACTACTACTACTACTACTACTACTACTACTACTACTACTACTACTACTACTACTACTACTACTACTATTATTACTTCTCCTACTTCTTCTTCTACTACTACTATTACTACTACTACTACTACTACCATTACCATTACTACTACTACTACTACTACTACTACTACTACTACTACTTCTCTTACTACTACTACTACTACTACTACTACTACTACTACTACTACTTCTCCTACTATTTTTACTACTACTACTACTAAACGGCTGCTTTCGGAGAGGGCAAAAGAAGAGGCACGACAAGGAGAAACGTGCAAACGGTTGACGGGAAAAACCGAAGGAAACGGGGGCAGGACAGTTGGATCCCCCCTTCACATTTAATCTTCACCTGCAGCGGGAACGCGAGGGACTGCTAGTCCAGGACTGGAGTGGTCCATCATTCCATAGGCTGCCCATGGAATGAATGACTAGGCCAAAGCCATGGTTTCACGAGACCGACCGATGGCAACAATAACAATAACTGTATTGTAATGTGGAACATGTATCTCTTTGTAACGTCTGATCGACTAAAGTTTCGTTTACGCAAGTTCTCATTAAAGCGTCCACCTGAGTGCTGCTTGCTGTGGGTTATGATGAGGCGAGGCAGCTTTCCTCAGTGCAGTGCATTCCTTCGTCGCTAAGATGCGTGTAACTGTAAACTTATTGGGTGTCCTCAACTCTAGGGATGAAAGTGAACCGCGGGCTTTGCCATTTTTTTTGGCGAGGTTACTTTGACCTCGTGTAATTTATCACTGGTTGTCCAATATAGGAGACGTAGCAATATAGTTTGACCTTACGGACGTGTCAGTACTCCATGCATTAATAAAGTCACATTCTGCATTGGAGACACTTTATACTTGTACTGGCAATTTGATACCAGCAGTCAGTCTTTTGGTCGAAATTTAAATCTCATTCGAACATCGCATGGACCACACTTGATCCTGTTTGGCTCTATCGCCCTTTTTCCAACGCAAGTAACTTACGTCATTTGGTTGCAAACTCTGTGTGTGTGTGTGTGTGTGTGTGTGTGTGTGTGTGTGTGTGTGTGTGTGTGTGTGTGTGTGTGTGTGTGTGTGTGTGCATGTATGTGTGTGTAGATGTGTATGTGCGTGCGTGTCTGTCTGTGTGTGTCTGTCTGTGTCTGTCTGTGTGTGTCTGTCTGTTTGTCTATGCGTGTGTGTGTCTGTCTGTCTGTCTGTCTGTCTGTGTGTTTCTCTCTCTCTATTTCTCTCTCTATCACGCACGCACGCACGCACGCACACACACACACACACACACACACACACACACATACACACACACACACATTTGCATCTACATTGACACATGTCATATTCTGTCAAAATGCAAATTGATCTGAGAAGGCGGATTGGTCCGGGCGGTATCATCAATGGATACAAGTCACGGAAAGTCCTTCTCCATTTTCTCACCCCTAAACCCCAGCTCGTCAACTCGCTACAGATAAGCTAAGGTTGAAAAGAAGGGGTTGGGGAGGGGGCGGTGTGGGTGGGCTGGGAGAGACGAGACATCCGTCTTGTTGACTACGCAGGCGTCCACTGCCAGCGATTAGGCAAGCAAATTTCTCCACGGAAACCGAGCTACCAAGACGCGGCAGCCATGGCACAGGAAGGTATGAAGTCCTGACTGACCATTGGATGATTGACCAGGAAACGGCAACGTTTCATTTCCATCTTTAGGAAGCAGCTCAGTGCAAGAAATTCTCTTCAGGAGAAAGATTTCTGTATCATCCGCCGGAAGCCATTTAAGAAAGCTCACGATGTACACGAGAAGCCATTCGTATGTTGCCGCAGGTCTCGTCGCTCCCTCATGGAACCAAATCTGACGACATATGACTCCAGAAGACAGCAGAGATCTTTAGTCCATATAACGGACACAACAGCCTAAGCTCAAGCTTTGAATGAAGGACGTCGTGCGAGAAACAGCGGTATTGCAGTCGACAGAGGAGAACGTTGTGAGTAAAAATACAGGTTGGGTCCAGAGTGAGGCAAGGACAGTGTGATTGAGGAGGAAAACATGAGCTCAAGACGGAGTACAAGTCCACTCTCACTACTAGAGATACTGACAAAGCTACTTCAGTGACCCTTCAAACAAGGTGTGCAGCAGACTCGCAGAATGATGCTTATCTTTGACGAAGATTCGGTTCAAGCGAATGACGACGGTAGCAGTAAATCTACCGTGGCACTTTAGTCAGTGAGTCCTTTCCTGTGAGAAACGGCAGCTGTTCGAGTTTTACCCGAGCCCCTCAGCAAAAGATGATAGGTTCATAAACTACGGATGCTATTTAGACAGGATTTCATCGTCTGTGTTGAGCTGGAATTGACGATAGAAGTCACTGGATATCTTCGTAGGCACCTGCGGATTCGGGCATGAAAGAATGAGTGTTGGTTTTGAATCTCAAACCGACTACAGACCCATGTTTTTCAGCTTGAATCAAAAGCCTCGCGCACATTTATGTGGAGGGCAGAACAATTTCTTCGAAACACGCGCACCATTGACTTTGAATATATACTGGTTTGTGCGTCTTTATATTGGATCTGGAATGGTTTGAAGACGAGTACGTCTGTACACTTCACGCGATAGTAACAGAGAGTTGGTGTGTCAACAGTTGAAACAGTGCCTCATATACCTGTGTGCCGAAACAGTCCTCAAATTCTTTTTGTTTCGTGTGCTTGACGTCATTTCACGACAGCTTCTGGAGAAAAAAGTACCGAGGGATGTCATGCAGTAATCCCCGAGTCAGATTACCGTATTTATTCCTGTCTCGAATCAACCCTTTGAACTGCAGCCGTAGAATACGTCAGTGTGTGCGTCCGTTCATACAGCCACCAAGCGCTGGTATCTTTCTTGCAGGAGTGCAACGTGACGTGGACAATTTTACTGGTGTGCACCCCTGGATTTCAGGTGTAAACCGGTGGACAACGAGTGCAAGTTTGCTCCTTCACTGACGATATCCTAAGCACCACCACAACCCAGCCCGCTCCCCCATATCTTTACTTAATCAGGAGTCACGTGTTGTTCCCTTTCTATCTTGCCTTCGTCATACACTCTTCATTTCTTCACGTTGGTACAAATCTACTCCCAGTGATTTACGGCTGGCAACCGACATCTGCTTTGTGCGTCCTTATGAAAGGTAAGCAAAAGTGACCAAAACCATCCCATAATATATTTTTCCCAAACCTCAGTGTCTTTCATAGCGTGTTGGCGTGCAGATAAGCAGAAAAGGGGAGGGTGGATGGGGGGAGGTTGGGGAGGAGAGAAGAGGCTGGGGGCGGAGAAGGATTAGAGGTTAGAATAAATAGCGAAAGAAAATGTATATCAGCGCAATGCTTCTGTAGATGTATTGGAAGCGAGCAGAGGCGAACGTGCATGAGTGCATTCTTTTGTCTGCTTCTTGCGTTTCACACTGAACAATTATATCATAAGGTATTTCAATGTGTCTGTATATGTGTGTAGTTTTTCTGTGACTGTTTGTCAAATCTCTATTACATGAAAACTCCATTACGACTAGACTATTTGCATTGGTCTCTCCGCAAGTTCCACGCGACATCGAAAGCCAGTGCTTTTCGCTAACGACGTGGCGTGTTGGGGTAAGGTTTGCCACTCCAACTTCGCTCTGTATCGATCGGAACAGCATGAAATGTAGTGAGATACGTCCACAGCGGCCCCCCAGGGACGTAACGAAACTATGTTATGGATGATGTATTGTGGGCAGAGATCATAGCACTCAACAAGATCTACAGCGATACAGATATCTCGTTTTCCGCTCCCGTGAAGAGAGTAAATCATTTAAATTGGTGACTGGCAGACCACAGCTTGTCAGAAGCGGCAGTAGCAAAAGCGGAAGCAGGGACAGCATAAATAGCAATAGCAGAGGAAGCAACCGCATCAGCAGTGGCAGCAACAGCAGCAATAACAATTACAACAGCAACAAGAACCATAGCAGCAGTGACGATATTGACCACAGAAACAGCATTATTAATTTAACATCCACAGCGTATCTTTCCGTGTGGCTGAACGTTCCACAGGAGGAGGAGTATTTGAGTTTCGTGTGACTTGCATGTGTACACTAAGATACCATTGTGACACTAAAAAGTAAAATTCAAAGCAGTGTTGCGTAAGCTTGCCCAATATCTTAGCGTCGTTAAAAAAAACTAAAATTTGTCAACGAACATTCGCCATGCTCCAAATTTGCCACAATACATCAAAAGGAAATCCTAGTATAACAGTCAGAACCTGGGGAAATATGTCTTTCTCTGAACAGTCCCGTAATGAGAACCACCTAAAACGACGTGTGTTTTGTTTTTAAAAAATCACAGAAAGACCTTAGACTCTTCGTGTAAAATTTTAATGGTGCCTGCGTTTCTGAATGGAATATTGAAGGAGCAATGCGACAATTATTTCATCAACACCCCTTCAAAATTCAGTGTTGGGCTCTGAAAAGTGATCTGTACGAGTTCTGTGACACAACTCTGTGACACATTCATTCCATTTTCGTTCGTTAAAAAAACAATCGACACACTGCTGTGTAATGTTGGGAGCTAAAGATGGATTAAAGAAATTTCATAATGTGATTAAATGACACGTCGTTGATTTTTAGATGATAACAACGCGCTAAATGTGTATGTATGCCAGTTCTACCCGATGTTTGTGATCCTTTTCTAGTCTCGCAAACTTCCCCTTTATTGCATGAATAATTATCTTCCATCAATTTTCCTTACATAACTTTCCTGACCAGACGACAATGTTGACTACATGGGCAGAGGATAGAAAAGTCACGAAATGTTTGGTTATTACAAAGTCAACACGTATTATCTTTGCTTTAGTCATCGCAATGGGCAGCTCTGATTGAATAGGTGAACGAATGCCTAGAGCTTTTCGGTTTATAAGCCTTTGTGGGTTATGTAAGGCAAATGGCCACAACATTACCAGAACTAATTACCGAAAGAATAAGCCTAGTCTCGGTTTTCCCCGTTATTTGCCATTTACAAATCGTGAAGGGAGACGCGATGAGTTCATTTCCACCCCAACGCAAACAGAGCGGGAAGCACTGACAACGATTCTGCAGTGTTCGTGCAATCTGCTGGGTGCGGCGTTCGAAACTGCGCGGTTCCAGAGTTGCGTCCCTTGAGCAAGGTGCTTGACCCACATTGCTTCACCTCACCCTTGAGTAAAATCGGATAGTGTGCCTGTGAGGGCAGCGGTAGCTTAGTGTAGTGCGAGTAACCCTTGTATGCGGCCATGAGCCAGCATCGGGTTGAAATCTCGGAAGGTGGAATGATACTGTTACCTGACCAGGTGCGTCGTATCTGTCTGTCACTGTGTTTGTTGTCAGGTGCCAGTGAGAAATTGATCGAGCGGCCCAGTGATCAGGGGATAAAGTGTAAAGCGGTTTGAGACCCAGACATGAGTGATAAGTCGCTATATAAAATCACCCCTTCACCTTCACCGTCAAGCAGCATCAAAGACAGTTGAAAACTACCCTGGTTATCTTGTAAAACTGATGATGGATTATTGCACAGAAAGATAAATCAGCTTGAGCAAATCCATCTCTCGCCTACACTTTCTTGCCCCACCACCCACCCCACCTCCACCCCCTCCCCACTGCCCCGAGAAACCGCCATACCTTCTCCTTTGTTTTAATATTTTCATATCAAACTGAGTTTGATCACACATCAACAAAGTATCCTAGGATATTTCAGACTAAAACTCTTCAGGTCGCAGAATGAGAGAACTACACAAATCAAGACTGAGAAAGAGACAGAAGAAGCCTAATGCTTGCACTCAGATATAATGTTCAAGCAGGATTTTCATCTTTATTTAGCCAGAATCTCATGATGGACGCAAAGGAGGTATTTGAGAGGTATTGTAACTTGTGATGAAGAGAATGGGGTAGGGGAGGTAACTCTTCTTTGTGTTAGCCCACTGTCACAAATCTGGAGTAAGCTCCCTTGAATCGACTTTCGTGTGGTGATATTCAGACTGACGCTACCTTTCGATTATTGAACTTTATATTTAGCAACGCATTTCAGCCTGGGATCACAAATCGTCACTTAACGAAGGCGGAGTGTGGGGTTTTCCCCCTTAGAAACAGGGATTTAACATAAAGCATGGGTATTAGAAGAAGATGGAGAGGAGGGAAGAGACGGCGTAAACAGAGTTGTTGTGATCGATAGACAAATAGACAAAAGTTGTGACAATGCAACGATAATGGTTTGTTTGTTTCTAATATCGTGCGTCACATTGTTTGACAATATTCAGCTAGGGAATAGAATTCGGTACGTCTTATTATCAAAAGTTCATAATACAGAGCCGGGCACTCTGTATTTGGATTACAAATTGAAACGTGTTACTCTATAGATACGCTCTTGGGGTTCATTTCTATCTTGGTCATTGCGTTCTGTTTTGTGTACATGATGTTAGCAGACCTTTGAATGCTGTTTAGCAAACTTATTGCTTTGTCGCATCTTCGGATTACGCCTGGGGAATCGCCGAGCATCGGACGCACATGACTCTCTTTCTTTAATCATCTTTTCTCTTTGCCTGGTAAAAGTTTAGAAACAGTGACAACAACAACAAAAAAAGTCGCCATCATCAGAGTAATGCTATTTTTGTAGCTTATTATTAAAAACAAAACGAAGGATTGCACCTAAGGTTTTTCAAATCTAAATTTCCCTTGTGGCATGCACATACACGACCGAACACCAACGTTCTCTGTGAATTCAACAGACAGGGGAGGCACGTCCTCCCTTATTCAAGCACACGTCATGAGTTCATATCACTGAAGCGTGGACTGCACACCAAGTCAGTTCAGTCTCGCATAGAGCGCTGAAGCAGCCGTGGGGAGAGCAATGCGAAAGCTACGAATGAGCGGCTTCTATTTTTCCTTGTTGAGTGTACTGTCCATGTTTTAATGGTCTCTATGAACAGTTGTCTCCTGGACGACGAAGACAGTCGAGTGACGAATCATGATTCGAGTCTGAGCAAAAAGACGTCCTAGCACGAGCGAGGTCAAACAACGTATGATCTAAACAGAAGGAAACCCCGTGCGTTTAGGGACAGGGAAAAGTGTTTTCATCTTTTGTAAGCCACACGTTTACACACGTTTCAAAGACCGATAGGAAGTGTGCTGAATACCCACGTGACACAGAAAATGTTGCAGTGTAACATTTTACAGCATTTCATGTGAATAGGCTAGTCTTGTTGGTCCTTATGCAAAGAATACCACTGTGTTCCATATTCAATACATCCCTGAGAAACAAGCTTTGGGGAGAAAAAGTGTTTGTGAAAATAAAACATTTCCAACATTACTATGCTTCATGCGTTCGTCTATGCGTTTGTTCATGGATTGCAAAGTAGCTTGGTGTTCAGTTATGTTGCACACTTCACTGGATGCCTCTCTCCTCATGGCCATGGGACTTTCGGGGCCTCTCTTGCGTCTGGCCAATGGCGTCCCCAAGCAGCCAGAGTGGCCATAGGAAAGAACCTTGCCATAAGAAAATGTCAAAACTTTCTGGTATTCTGTGGAGGTTGTCCCATGGTTCAAGGATGACAGGATCCGTGTGTTAACCCTATTAACTAGAGAATGGCTCTGCAGGTCCAGCTTGGTGCAGGCAGAATCGAGGTTAGGCGGGACACTAGAACTACGTTCCCCTTCACAGGGGCTGTCGCAGCTCTGTGGCGACGTTCACGGACTGTTGCATGTCGCTGCCGACGGTCCCCCTCCAGCAAGTCTGACGCTCGACACAGGGAGCAATCCAGTGCTACTACCTGGAACTCAGGTGGTGTGATGCCACACCATTGCAGGTTCTCCTTCAGGTTGTAATTGTAGCGCTTAGGTTGACCTATATTTCGCCTCCCTTGCGCCAGTTCGGCAAGGAACACCGGCTTTAGGTTGCGCTTGTTACCCATTCTGATGACAAGGTCCGACCGTCGGAGCTGAGACTTCAGCAGCATCGCCTCGATAGAGGGTGGCTTCGCTTGGTACATACATGTATGTGATTTCACGCCGATTGTTGGATTTTCGTATATCACCCTTGTTACACACATCTTCTCATTTCTCTCCTCTACAGGCGTGGTGGTGGCGGCCGTGGTGGGAGGCCTGGTGAGCGTGGTATTGCTGGGGGCGGCGCTGCTGCTGCTGTGGAAGGCATGCAAGGCAAGGAGGAACAAGGCTGCCGCCTACGAGCAGATCCTGTCGGAACACCGCAGTCAGACCCTGGCCGTGGAGACTGGCATCCCTGCAACCACCGTCAGGTGAGTGTCCGTGCCGTGGCCATTCACGGATGCCGTGTGTGTCAGTGCAGATACCGTGCGCGTTGGTGTGTGGAGTGCGCCAGCATGTGTCATCTTCCACCATAAAACGAATAGTGTGTAACACTTGTTGATTTGGAGTCACAGCGCAGATATCGAAAAGAAGGTCGAAAATGGCCATTAGCAGGTGTTGAGGTTTGCAAATTAATTTTAGCGCTTATGCTTTTTTCTGGCACAATGCGGACCCTTCCATGACACAAAAATTCAGTTTAAATGTTGCGCAACTAACCAGCAAGGGGGGGGGGGGGGGTTGGGGGAGGGAGGATGACTTCATATGCGGTGCTGTCATCTTCACCAAGCCCCCACTAACTCAACGCAATCGCCACGCTGATGTATTCCTACGCTGTCCTGAAATCCCCGTCTACTTTATCAGGCAGTTTTCTGTAAGAATTTTTAGAACAGAAGACAAATGGAAGGTTCCGAAGCACGTGAACAATTTTGAAAGTTTGTGGCTGTGGCATATATACATTAATTCTTTAAGGCTCGATTAGGAATATTAGAGTTTTTAACCACCTGTCATCTTTAACAGCCTATGGCTCCCTAATAAACGGTCATTTGGCTATGTGCTATATATTATTACCTCCGCCAAAGACGTTGTTTTTTCGGTCGGTTGGTTAGTTTGCTTGTAATTTCGTTAATTTGTATGTTATTTGGCAAAACAACTCGAAAAGTTTAAAAAGGATTCTGATGAAATTTGGTGTAAAATAATGTTTTCGCCCAAGGAACATTCCATCACATATTGGAATCTATTATATTGTTTTGGAAATAACAACTATAAAGAGAAATGCTATCATCCTAGGCCTTAAGCTGGTGTGTGCTTCAAGCCGGGTATGCGTTCTACACCTAAAGATCTCTAGCAGGCACTAAAATTTACTGGCTAGCAGAGTATGCTGCCTGAATTATACAGGTCAGTGAAGAGGTGCTCTGATGCCTTCACCACTGTGGCTGCCTTGACGGAGGTTTGCGCTCTCCTACTGCTTTCTAATTTTAAAGGAAATACGAACAACATTATGGAGATACAATATCTCAAAATGGCTAACATGCCACAACCCTTCCATGACCTGGAAGCTAACGGTCTAAATATGATAAGGCGCAACAAAAAAACCACGAAAACTGTCATTGTAGTTTTACAGTCCAAGTAGTCCGTTCATGAGAAGCAATGCTCGTGGTTGACAAAAATCGGTGTAATTCAGTCGTTCACCACATACCGCCATCAAGAGAACCCCATATTTAGCGAGGCATAGTGACTTGGCAATTTTGACATGCGTGGCGAAACCAAAAGGATTGTGAAAGCTACCATGTAAGAGATGGTATATTTCCTTCCGGCTGCCACATACGCATTGTGGCTTGGTAGTTGGTATTACGTGACGACAGTGCTGTCAGGTAAACACAATTTATTTTCTCATCGGTAATGATCACCCGGTACTCATTGATGACGTCTACAACACTGACGGCAAAGTCTCAGTACAGTAATCACTTCTTCACACCGTAAATCCAGACGGCCTCATCGAGTTAAGTGACACTACCCCTTACTTCTTTGTGAGTCGACGTCAAACTCCTAAACGAGTAATTTTTCGGAGATAAAAGAGACTAATGTAGTCTGTGCACATTAATAATTTATAGCAGTCTCCAGAAAATAACTTTCAAACGAAGGTATCTCACATTCACTATTTCAAATTTATGGCAAGTCATGTTTTTGGATGAGCACTTTTAGTACAATCCTCTCGACAGCTTGAGGATAAAGCGCTGTCTTCATCGATCTTCGAGACTCGGTTTGGAAATTTTCTCATCGATCAAGTTAATGCCAAAGGCTTTGTGCTACTTCATATATAAACCTGTTCATCTCACTATTTATCTTATTATATACTGCACAAATAACTGACAGTATGTTAAAAAAACTGATCACTTTGTTCAAGCTGAAAATGTTGTTAATTTTTTTTTCGTCTCTCTCTCTCTCTCTCTCTCTCTCTCTCTTTCTCTCTCTCAATCCAGAATGGTAAGCATGGGATTCAGCTTGTCCCTGACCCGGTTTCAATATATCTGCTATTGTTTGCTGACGATGTAACGTTGATTTCCGACACTTGGTTGGACTACAGAATCATTTGGATACTTTGGGAAGGGAAGCAGACAATGTTGGTTTTGGTTTCCTATCTGAACATGAGAAATGGCGTCTTGGTAAAGACAGATTGGAGGTGGTAAATGAGTACAAATACCTCGGGGCATTGTTTACGACAACACTGTCATTTCACTTAATGCAGCGCGATCTGGCACAAAGAGCAAGGGTTGGTATGTTTCAAGTTATAAAATGCTGTGCAAGTCTTGGTTATGCTACGGCCAGTCTGTTTTTTAAGCTCTTTGATGCGCAAGTGCTACCCATTTTGCTATATTCCTCTAAGCTGTGGGGTCTGTATAATTGCTCTGCAATCGAAATGATTCATCTTCAAGCGATGAAAAACTTCATGCATGTACCTGTAATAACCCCCAATTTGATCATCTATGGGGAATCTGGAAGGTACCCATTGTACATTTATTCTACGATCCGATCTATTAGATACTGGCTGAGAATTCTGAAAATGGACTCGAGCCGATTACCACGAAAAGTGTACACTATGATGTTGTATTGCTCTGTAACAGAAAATTGGGCGTACAGTGTGAAACATTTGTTGGAGAAACATAATTTCAATCATGCGTGGGAAGTACAAGTCGTAGAGAATGAAACGTCTTTTTTGAGATCACTAAAGGAAAGTCTCATAGCGGAGTACACTACTAATTGGCGAGAGGGGTTGAATAGCAGTGACAGGTATTCCTTTTACAGAAGGTTCAAACAAGAATTTTGTCGAGATACCTATCTGCAAACCACTGACAAAAAGATATTTCGAGATACATATATTCATTTTCGCTGCAGATTATCATATTTATTTGTCCACCAGAATCGATTTAAAGCTCAATCTTCAGCAGGGTCTACCTGTCCAGCCTGTTATGAAGTTGATGAAACAGAAGAACACTTCCTGCTCGAATGTCCAGTTTATGCTGATCTGCGACAGATGTACATATCTGATGTGATTGAACCCCACGAAACTGTCAATATTAAGAACCTGCTGCCTATACAAGATATAAAAATGATAAAATCAATAACAAGGTACCTGCACCATGCAATTCAAAGGAGACAAGAGGCTGTGAGATTTGCGTCAACCGAAGTTTTCTATTTGTAATGTGCTGGGCCGGTGGCCTGAGCAAATAAACCCGTTCGTTCGTTCGTTCTCTCTCTCTCTCTCTCTCTCTCTCTCTCTCTCTCTCTCTCTCTCCTACGTACAAAATATCTACTTTCAGACGATGAACCTCGAAATGAGAATATCTTTGTACGTATTTTGAGTGATACAGATGATCACAGTGTTCGGTCACTTTCCTTGTACATCCTCTGTGCTTTAATACAGATGATCGCAGTGTTCGGTCACTTTCCTTGTACATCCTCTGTGCTTTAAGACGTAGAAGATATGCGGATGCGGACGTGAATTGCCTGATGTGAAATTTTGTCATTTCTATTCCATCCCCTTCGTAATGGGCCGGTGGCCTAACGAAATAGAATGTTCGTTCGTTCTCTCTCTCTCTCTCTCTCTCTCTCTCTCTCTCTCTCTCTCTCTCTCTCGTTAGTATCTGTCTCTCTCACTCTGTCTCTTTCAATGTCTCTTTCACTGTCTCTTCCACTCTCTGTCTCTCAATCTCTGTCTCTCTCATGCTTTCGTTCACTTGCTCTCTTGCTCTCTTGCTCTCTTGCTCTCTTTCCTCCTCCTCCTCCTCCTCCTCCTCCTCCTCCTCCTCCTCCTCCTCCTCCTCCTCCTCCTCCTCCTCTCTTGCTCTCTTTCCTCCTCCTCCTCCTCCTCCTCCTCCTCCTCCTCCTCCTCCTCCTCCTCCTCCTCCTCCTCCTACCCGTTATTCTTTAATTACCTTCCTAACAACTTCCTCCACCCTCACCCTCTCTTCTTCCCTCTGTAATCTCCTTGTAACATTTCCAACTTATTTCTACTCCTAGTCTTCACACACATCCACCCCAACATCTACCTACCCCATCCCACTACCCACCCCATTTTTCCAGTACCCTTACCACCACCTCTATCACAGCTCCTCTTCATCTGCAACCAGATTAACGTAATTCTTTGTCTGCTGAGTCAAAAGAAAAAATGCGCAGAGAGGATGAACACTGCTCACGGCGTCCATGACAACCGCTGCGATTGCCGTTGTTGCCAGCGCCATGATGAGGCAGGAAAGCCAGTGTGTGGAAACTGCGGCATAATCGATGGCTGTGACTCTGGGAAGGAGACCTCATCCTAGTCTATGGGTCGAGGCCCACGTTTCTTTCATCTGCACCCGTCAGCCAAGAGCCATGAGTCTGGCGAAACGCATAGTGAACAAAGTGGAAGCATGCGTGTGTGCTTTTTGACTTAGTCTTCTTCGATAAGAGAACTCTATGTTGTTTTATTATGACCCTTGATCTCTCCTGTAGAAGCAAGAAAACAATACGTTTAGCCTCTCCTGTTGGCAAACCAACATGTGGCAAACATCTGCTTTCATCGTGGTGACACCGGCCTATTTCGCGCAAGATTTTGCAAGGTTCCTAGCGCTCCAGGGACGGGCACAGTTTTCATTCTCCTTTCCTGGGAAATCACCGAGTTCTTACCCGCGGTAGCTGTGTCGTCGCATTGCGGGATGTGAGGTCTTGGTTACCAACGACAGAGATGAGTCCTGATACATGTTCAGTGATGTTCTTCTTTTTAAACTTTGCTTATTATTCATATCTGGTTCGGGGAACTAACTTAATGCTACGAGTTTCGGGCGAGTACGCTCGTGATGAGGCACACAGATACATGTATTTTGCCTACACGCGAAACGCGCGGCGTGAAGACGTGTGCACATGATAGGAACTACCTCATTAATGTAAGCGGTCTGGGCTGTAGAATTTCCAAGGATAATTGTCTAAGTATTCAGGAAAGAGAGACTATACATTGACTGTATGTCCACCGGTAAATCAGCAAACGAGTTAGTCAGGCAGGCAGTCAGTCTCTGCCTTTCTACGAGTCTGACTATCTGTCGTTTTTGTCTTTCTGTCGGCCCATCTGAGTCCTTTCGGTCTGTCTGTCCGACGTCCCATTTCTGTCTGTGTTTCTGTTACTTTGCAGGTCAGAATGACTGAGTGCCCAGGCGTCAGTCTGTCGGTGTGTCTGACTCGCGTCTGTTCCGTCCTCTGGTTTCTCCAATTCGGTCTGGCCATCATATTACCACTGGGTGCTGTAAGAGTGGAGTTCTGCTAGATGTAGTGATGAGACAGACTCCTTCATTTCCCCTCTACGCGTGTTTGGCGCCGCCTTCCGTGAGCTGACGCGCCGGCCGGGTCAGAATGACGACACCTCACTGCTGTTTTGAGGAAATGACGTCAATGTTTGCGAGGATGTAAGGGATAGTTGGGCGGAAGAAAGAAATGCGGTCACTCCTCGCCAAGATGAGAGAGCAGACACCCTCGTTATCAAGCAAGTTTACTAGAAAATTGTTAAAAGCTAGAGTTTATTTTCGAAGCGTCAATGACGCATTTTGGTCAGTTTGCAGTTAAAAAAATTATTTTGGTCTAAGCTCAGTTTTGCAACCAGTATTTCAATTCCAAATGAAAGAGGAAATGATTTCAAGGAGCGCTTTAAATAAATCGTAAACGTCTCAAACAGCGCCTTCTGTCCACGAGACAGAAGATGCCTCCAATCGCTTCGGTAGTCCGTCTGACATCGTGCCATCTCATACCCAACATCCCTCCCCCCCTTCACTCTCCATTGCCCCAACCCATCCAGCTGAGGACAAAAACTTCGCCTTGATTCGTAAATAAGACACCAGAAAAAATGTATTTCATCAATAAACTCACAGCGTTGCGCAGGGTTATGCGACTCATCTTGATCCACTGCTGGGAGTTGTATAAGGCGAGCGCCCCGGGGTTGCCTGGCATACTTTGCATTGGAGGTAAGGGAAAGTAGGTCACAGCGCCCCGGGGTTGCCTGGCATACTTTGCATTGGAGGTAAGGGAAAGTAGGTCACAGCGCCCCGGGGTTGCCTGGCATACTTTGCATTGGAGGTAAGGGAAAGTAGGTCACAGCGCCCCGGGGTTGCCTGGCATACTTTGCATTGGAGGTAAGGGAAAGTAGGTCACAGCGCCCCGGAGTTGCATGGCATACTTTGCATTGGAGGTAAGGGAAAGTAGGTCACCGCACCCCAGGGTTGCCTGGCATACTTTGCATTGGAGGTAAGGGAAAGTAGGTCACAGCGCCCCGGGGTTGCATGGCATACTTTGCATTGGAGGTAAGAGAAAGTAGGTCACAGCGCCCCGGGGTTGCCTGGCATACTTTGCATTGGAGGTAAGGGAAAGTAGGTCACAGCGCCCCGGGCCGCCTGCATTATACAACGCGCGGCTGCGCAGCGGTTCTGTAAAGATTGGGTGATAAGAGTGGGGATGGAGAGGTTGAGATTTGGGAGTGGACTCTCTCGTCTCTCCTTCTCAACACCCCTACCATCTCCCGTCCCCTCTCTCTTCATCCCATCCCCCACCCCACACCCACGCATTCCACCCACACCCAATGCCTCGTGCCATGGCGATGATGTCTCCATGTGGGCGAAATGGACTCATCAGTCTCGTTGGCCATCAGGAAATGAGCTTGGACATGCGAATCCTGTCTGTCCACTTCTCTCTGTCGCTCAAGGCACTCGCACACGCACACAGACAGAGACTGTGTCAGAGGGACTGTGACAGAGGGATCAATACGGAAACAGAGAGACGAAGACAGAAAAGGAAAGGAGGGTGAGAATGAACTGTGTAGAGGTGTAAGACGGAAAGTGTTGTGGGCGAGTTGAAGGAAGAGAGGAGGGGTTCAGCGGGATAAGAAGATTTCCTAGGATAAGCTCCAAACCCCATCCCCACCTTATCTACCCTCCCCCGCTCTACACTCTTCCCCTTCCTCGAGTCTCCGTCTGCCTCTCTTCCACCCACTTATTCCCACCTCCACTCCCTGACCCTCACACCTTCACGTGGGGGCCGCATACTGCCAGATGTAATGGAGCTGAGCGATTGGGAAGCGATAATCTTGATGAGATGCGCGGCGTAAGGCGATCATCAGATAGCGCCTTCCAGAGGGTGACTAGGTTCCTGGACTGCCACGACCCCTGCCACGGCGTTGACTAAGCAGACCACAGGCTGAGCATTGTCCTCTTGTCTACTATCGTTGCCGCGCTGCTGCCTGCATTGTGCAACGAGGAAGAGTACGACCACCACGAACATAGACGACAAACGATGACGGATGAGGGCAATAGCGTTTATATCTGAGGCAGAGAGGGTGGTACTCACGATGTCTAATATGAGGTCGACGTCGATGGAGACAACGATGTTAATGATAGTAATGACAATGACGACGACAATGACAATGACGACGACGGCAGAAGTGGTGGCGGCGACAGCGACGACGACGATAATGATGAAGACGACGACGACAATGGTGATGACGACGACGATGAC
This sequence comes from Theodoxus fluviatilis, assembly GCA_034096865.1. Classification (NCBI taxonomy): domain Eukaryota; kingdom Metazoa; phylum Mollusca; class Gastropoda; order Cycloneritida; family Neritidae; genus Theodoxus; species Theodoxus fluviatilis. The sequence goes on along the minus strand of JAWQFJ010021089.1, from coordinate 96,320 downwards.
GGCAACATCGACGATGATGACGGCGACGACGATAATAATGACAACGATGCTGCTGCTGCTGCTGATGTTGACAAAGGCGGAGGCAACGACGACGACGACGACGACGACGATGATGATGGTGATGATGATGATAATGGTCAAGACAGCGATGATGATGTTAAGATGACATTGCTGTGTTGATCACTTGCCAAAACAGACTGTTGTAGGAACAGATGCAAGTCACTGTGGTCCTTGTTAACAAGATTCAAATTGTATTCATGGAATATGCTTACTGTATGCATATTTTCCTCGGATGCAACGCATAGCCTTTGCTGTTAAGATTGAGGGTACGGTAGTAAAGTGTGTCAATGTTTCTCCAGTTTAACAACTGATGCGATACTTCATCCATTACCATCCTGATTTAAAGCGCTCTAGTATGCTGCAGCCACACAAAAAAAAACTTGTAATCAAGGAACAAAGCATTTTAACAAATATGCCAAATCCACGCCAAGTTACTTCTGATGCGACTATAACCTGATCAGTGCAGGCTGGTCAGTGGGGAGGGCTGGCCAGTGGGGATGGGGAGGAGGTTGGAAATGGAAGAGGGAGGAGGAGAGAGCGTGCTTGACAATAATTGCCCAGCCGTATTTGTGTCACGATACTGCTCTGATTTTCATATCTTCGTTCAATCGAAGCAAAAGCCTGCCTGACGATCTGCAGCGCAGACGAAGGACGTACATGCTTGAACTTGTTGGGATATCACGCAAAGTTACTCAGCGAAACTAAGTGCACGATGAAATAAAAACTTTCTGTGTACGTATTGAGTCAGTTTAAACCAAACGCTCCACAAAGAACGTCTTTCCTTTCCTGGGAGTGGTCGTAACTAAAATGCAAATTAAAACCTTTAGGGATGAAGCTCCTCCAAGCTCAACTTGCTAGAGAGACGATTGAGCAAGCTTTTAAAGACTTCGGAAGGAAACTGGAGGGATCGTTTGCTCACACGGGATGTTTGATTCCAAACTTCTTCAGTTCTGAGAAAAATTGAGAAAACCAGTTGATCCCGGATTTGAGGTCAGTTATCAGGCGCTAAACCAGCCTAGAAGTACCGAACATCTGGAGTGGGGGAAAAAACACCCAAAGAGAGAGATCAGGCCTGTGGTGTAAAAGCTTGAAACCCAAGGCTTTCTTACTGAGACTTTTTTTATTCCTTTAGTAGTGGAGTGCATTCTCTTTGTGTCTTCAGACCCGCTGAACTCGGGCTTCCTGAGAATGTGAGCCGGAGTTTGCGATTTATGGCTTGAAGAGGTGACGAATCAGTCTCATGGCCAGAACGAGGACGGCTGGCCACCACAGTAACTGGCGAAGAAGTGTCGAGAACGACAAGGCAGGGAACATACGTGACAACCGCGAGCGAGGCCGCAAAGAGTAGGCCAGCCTGGATGACGCGAGAGACGGGAAGCACGGCTGACGCATACGAATGCGCTTTTAGAGCAGGGAATGTGTCAGGCCGAGCCGCCGTGGCGCCCAGCTGTCTTGGGGACTGCGCCTCGGCTCACTGTGTTCGGGCGGGATCTAATCGGCCTTCACCAGCCTGCCTTGGCCCCCCATGACTCTCATCGGTTCTCGACGTGCTGCATCGATCTTTAGTGGGTTTTGTATGAGTCCTGCAATGGCCGGTATTGGCCCTTTCTGGGTTCCATCGGTCTTCGTTGTCCGTCTTCGATGCTTCTTGGCCTTTATCAACACCTCATCTCATCAGATCCTATCGACCCTCAGCTTTCATCGTCGAATCTTATCAGCCCTCATCAGGTTTAATCGCCTTTCGCTCTCGCTCATTTTCGTCGCTTCTTCATCAGTTCCCATCGGCCTAGATCAATAGTAGTCGGTTCACATCGCTTCTCATCGCCTTTGATAGAGTGTCATCAATCCAGATCCTCTTTGCTTGACTTTCTCAGCTCCCAGACCTTCTGGCATTGGTCCCCTGCCACCGCTATGGCTCTCGTGGTCTTCCCCGGATCAGAACGACCCTCAAGCACCCAGTGACTCCTCGTGGCTTCTTTTGGCCTTGAGAGGTTTTCACTGGCATCTTCTTTTGTCAGCCTTGATCGAGCCCAGCTATCCCATAGTGTATTCTCCTTTATGTCCGTTGACTGCACGAGCACTCATCTATGAGGAGGTTGTTTTTCCTTTTTGACTCACATGCGAAGCAAAAGTGAGTCTATGTACTGAGCCGTGTCGTCCGTCCGTCCGGGCGTCCGTCCGTCCGGGCGTCCGGGCGGGCGTCCGTCCGTAAAAAACTTAAACGTTGGATTTTTCTCGGAGACTATTAAGTCTATCAACACCAAATGTGGCATGATGGTGTATGATGACAAGGCCTCAAAAAACATACATAGTGCTTCAAGGTCAAGGTCACAGGAGCCATAAATGTGGTCTCAAAAACAGTCATTTTTCACATTTTCCCAATTTTCTCCCACGTTATTGAGAATGGCGACCTTAGCTACAAGTGGTATATAGGTCAAAGCAAGCCCTATCTATTGATACCAGTTTGGTTGACCTTGCTTCAAGGTCAAGGTCACAGGAGCTCTTCAAAGTTGGATTGTATACATATTTTGAAGTGACCTTGACCCTGAACTATGGAAGATAACTGTTTCAAACTTAATAATTATGTGGGGCACATGTTATACTTTCATCATGAGACACATTTGGTCACATATCATCAAGGTCAAGGTCACTTTGACCCTTATGAAATGTGACCAAAATGGGGTAGTGAACCACTAAAAGTGACTATATCTCATGGTAGAAAGTGCCAATAAGCACCATTGTGCTTCCTATGTCTTGAATTAACAGCTTTGTGTTGCATGACCTTGGATGACCTTGACCTTGGGTCAAGGTCACGTGTATTTTGGTAGGGAAAATGTGTAAAGCATTTCTTTGTGTATGATGTCATTGGTAGGTTTAGTTGTTTGACCTTGACCTTGAAGGTCACCTGATCTTTTGTTGGTTTACCCGACCAGTTATCAATTTAATGTTCATGCCCACTAACTGGATATCTTTTCTTATTTAAATGGTTAAGCCTTCCTTTCAAAGAAAGCACTAGGGATAGGGGATGCCCGCTTTCTTTGATAAGTTTCTCTCGTATCATTCCGTCTTCTCTGTGTTTTTCCGGGCTGTCTGGCGATTGGGGCATTGAATTCGTATGCAGAACGTGGAATGCATGGCTGCTTCCTTATGCCTGGAGGAGCCGTGTTGTATTTGTTGACCTTTATCAAGATTGGAAGAGCAACTGAAGTTTCGCAAGCCTCATGTCGGCGGCATCTGGTTTCAGTTTTTCCCTGCTCTGAGAAAGGTTATACATATTGAATGAAGTGTAACATCTTTTATACATCGGAGCATCTACGACTCTGGTGAGTCTGACAAATTTTTTTTGTTGTGGTCAAAAATGGTTCTCACCAAAGGACTGCAGGCGTTACATGATACACAAAGAAAATTCCATGCTTTCAGATGAAAAAACCATCGTGCATAGAAAAAATGCGAAAAAGGAAATGTAAGACGTTGTTTTCAAGAATATCAAACGCATCGTCAAATTAAACTATTGATCAGGCAGAGAATCTAAATCATTTTCCGAAATTGTGTCAGACTTGAAAGCCACAGTGACGGAGAATCACGCTGATATGAAAGGACAGCAAGTATTCTTGAATATTCCTTAATTAATGACATATTTGACATAAAGAAGCAAAGTATAGCGAGGTTTTCATCAGGGAAGTAAATGGCGTGCACAGTTGTTTTGTGCAAGACGACAAGCCGAGTGATGGAGTCCAGTGGAGCAGCTAGTGTAAATGAGAGACAAACAATGCCTTTATCTGAAGATGCCAGACGTCCTATGTGGACTAACATCTCAAGATCTGTCTGTTTTGATGCAATGCAGGTCTCTTACTTGGAATTCATAGGCTGCGCATCCCGATGACTTCATTTCCATATGCCTCATCTCGTGGGAACAAGGCGCACCTCGCCTTCGGATATGATGATTTTGTTTTTCTTGAAAGCATGGCTTCGTTACTGATGTGCTTGGTATACAGAAAGTTCTACAACACACGCCCACATTTTTCATCATGACGTTCAGAAAGTCTGAGCAATTTTCATCTCTGACTCAGCAATTCAGGACGTCAGCAGGGTAATTTTAAAAAAAGTCCCTTGAAGCCAATGGAAATGTGAATACAAACGTGGCGGAACCGGGCATGATATCTCTTCGTTGGAGGGATGACTTTTCCAGAAAGGATTTATTTGTGTAAAGAGACTGGGGCGCAAGAACACACAGATGAATCATGAGCAAGGAATGTATTTGTACATCAGAACGCGATACACTTAGCCTACAAATCTTAAACGTTGACACATCATCTCTAATCCTTGCCTAATACATGTATAAGGAGGGAGTCATCATTCCGTCTAGATAGAAAACATGCTGGATCTGTCCTCTGCTTTGAACGACTACCGACAACCTGCAATGCATCAGTCATACAACACGTGGTTTGCGCGTAAAGTGCCGCAACACGCAATATAAACAGGACATCTGTGCTGGAGCCTTGTATGACATGACAGAGCGCCGTCCCGGTGAGGAGAAAGTTGCGAGCTCACTACTCGCCTAAATGTACTCAACTCCGCCCAATGTACTTGCCGTTATTTGGTTTCTCATAACTCTCAATAGCGACGAATTAATTACATAGAATGTTGACACTGCCGGCACGTTAGCATGAATGGTCATTTGAAGTTGTTTGTATTTCTCTTAGAGACAAACACTGAAATTGAACGTGGCGCACACTGCTTATTTTAGGGCCATCCATTCCAACACATGGACCACGAGCGCTGAATAGAACCGGCAGAATGTAATCGACAGTTTCATGAACACCAACTTGCAACCAAGCACGAATGTGCAAGTCATGTGTGGCCAAAAAACAAAATAGTGGAAATGGAGAAAGAACGATGAAAGCCGCGGCCTATGAGAGTCGCACCCTGGCTTGATCTGCTTTGGGGTTCTAATCGCTCAGTTATACGACTTATGCCTGCTTACAAGTACATATTGAGTTCTGCCGACAGAGCACGAAATGCTGCGTTCGAATCAGCTCAAAAGCCAGAACTGAAGGTCACGAGTCCATATTGTCATGTCATAATAAGGCGAAACACATTATCACATCAACGCGCCAGTTTCCACTTTTCTACATCCCGAAGACATGTAGTCTGGTCTCTATGTACATGTAGAGATTGTTCACCTATCGCTATCTAGATTGATTTTTTCCCTTCTTAAAGACGTACGATGCCTTTGCATGCTTTCGTCTTGAAAGCCCACGTCACCTGTCTCTGCTCCCATTGACCTGTCCATCGCTCGGGGAAGTGGCGGGCGCGTAGTTTAAGTTAATTGACTTACCACTGAGTTCGCTGGTCATTCCTTCATCCAGCCTCTTGAGTAACGGCAGGTTAGCGTGGAAGTAGAGAGGGGGGAAAATACGACGGCCACGCCCTACCCAGTGAGCCTCGCATGACGGCATGCGATATGACGGACACCTTTATCCCGAATCTGTCAAGCCGCCATCTTTGTGCAGTCGATCTAGATTGCATGTCAGTAAGTGCGGGCCTCTGCAGCAAAGAAAATTTGCAAGGCTGAGAGCCATAGATCGATCGAACCAGAGAAGATTACTGTCGATACTAGTGCCAAAAAACTGTGACGTTCGAAAAGATTTTAAAACGGGAGGAAGTGAAAGAAGAGACTGCATTAAGAATTTGCGAAGGAGGTGCTCCAGGTTGCACGCAGTCCAACAGCTAAACTCTTGACATGTGCAACTGCGCGTGCAATTTCATGATAGTGTTTATAAGCCATAGAATGAATTATGAAAGCATAAGATTTCTACTGTTATTCATTCGTCGTAGGATTTTTTTGGGATTAGCTTTCTTTAAATGGTGCAAGCAAGCAGCGACTGTTGGCGGCTGACAGAGCATTTGATATTTTCTGCCTTGCCCAAGTATACAAAGAAGAAACTGTTGCTCTGTATCATGCATGTATGTAAACGTCAAATGTAATTATCATTGTTTATCAAAATGAATACTAATTGTAATATACGCGTTCGTCTCTATATTTATCACAGTATCATACCTGTAACTGTAAGTAAACGAAGATCATTAATAGCCTACTGAATCAAATATAATGTCCTGACGTTTCATCATCATTAATAATGCATGCAATTTAAACCCAAGTACTGAAAAAAAAACCTTAGGAAACTTTGAAGATGGGATTTACACCTATCCGCGCGGCAGTTTCCAGTTTTGTTCAATTTCGATGAGGAGCAAAAGAAACTCGTGTCTTCAAGTTGCTGGTTATGATACAGGAACCACAAATGACGTCACAATCGGGGCTTCCCAACAGCAGAGCTGCTGCCTGCTTCATTTGGCCGTGACCACCGCATTGCTACCCACGAGCCGGACAGAACCCTATCTGGTGGCCAGTCCCATCTGCTCTCTGCCGTTAAGAGGTGACGTACAACTGGAAGTGGTCAGCGATTACAAGTATCTCGGCAACATACTTTCGACGAAATTATGCTCCAAAGAGACACAGAAGGATTTGGCTTGTAGAGCAAGAGCTGCTCTTTTTCTGTTAACTAAGACATTGAGAAAGATTGCACAGGTAACACCAGATGTGTATTTTAAACTGTTTGATGCACAAATTCAGCCGATTCTTTTGTACGGAGCTGAAATCTGGGGAATGGATTATTGTCATACGGTAGAAAATGTACATCTACAGGCTCTGAAAAGTTTCCTTAACGTTTCTTCACGAACCCCTAATGATATGATCTATGGAGACACTGGGCGTTTTCCTCTGTTTATCAATGCCAAGTTACGTAGTATCAAGTACTGGCTTAAAATCTTGAAGATGGACGAAAGTAGGTTACCCTTTAGAGTTTATCAGATGATGCTGTGTACACCGAAAAATGAAGATTTTTGGGCAACCAAAGTCAAAAAGATACTTATAGAATGCGATTTAGAAAATGTATGGTCAAACCAGCGGGTTACCAATGAGACAGCACTTCTGAGAAACATCAGAGAAAAACTCATTAGCAGATTTTGTACTGATTGGGAAATGCGAGTACGGCATAGTAGTAGATATTCTTTCTATAGACTCTTCAAAATATCTTTTGGAACCGAACAGTACCTATACGATATAGATAAAAAAGTATTTAGAGATATTTATATACGTTTCAGGATGGGAATTACGGATTTATTCAGTCACAAATACAGATACACGACAGGTGATGGCATTAATTTGTGTCCGCTCTGCAGAGAAAGAGAAGAAACAGAGACTCATTTTCTACTCTATTGCCCTACATTATACGATTTAAGGGAACGTTTCATATTTGCTTCGTTAGATTCTAACGTCGATGAACCGGTAAAACGCCTAATGTCCAGTAAACACAGGAAGACAATAAGAGCAACTAGTATGTTTTTGTACAAGGCATTTAAACGTAGACAGGATGCGCTTGAGTCCGCGGAGCGGGACAGCTTTTATATTTAAGTAATTTTCTCGTAAGAATTGACACTGTCAATTACAAATATATTGACACTGTATATTTGAAATGTATTGACTTGTACTTACATTGTATACTTGAAAGGGGCCGGTGGCCTATTCAATAAATCCATTCGTTCGTTCGTTCGTTCGTTCTCTCTCTCTCTCTCTCTCTCTCTCTCTCTCTCTCTCTCTCTCTGTAAGAACGGCACTACTGCCTAATTCACTACCCTTGTTCAATTTCGATGAGGAGCAAAAGAAACTCGTGTCTTCAAGTTGCTGGTTATGATACAGGAACCACAAATGACGTCACAATCGGGGCTTCCCAACAGCAGAGCTGCTGCCTGCTTCATTTGGCCGTGACCACCGCATTGCTACCCACGAGCCGGACAGAACCCTATCTGGTGGCCAGTCCCATCTGCTCTCTGCCGTTAAATTAAGTGATCGACCCTGCCCCAGGGAAGACCTGAGATCCGCCAGCCACAGGACCCCGCCACTCTTCCGTACCCTGGAGTCCTCGAATTCCTCCTGACGAGAACCAGCCCCCTCCCCTTGGGTTGTTACCACACACACCAAGATCCCTCGACCCAACCATCCCATGTCCAGTCTCCTTCCCATTTTCTTTGTGTTCATTACATGCTACTTTCTGCTTCTCTACCCCGACTCTTTCACTGTATCAATATCCTGTTCAATTCGTGTAAAACACCCCATGCGCAATGAAAAGCAGCCGCTACCCTGAGCGCGCATCGCTCTGGGCTGCTCTTCTTTGCTCTCATTCCCTGCCCCCCTTCTTTGACTCTTCTCCACAAGTTAGTACTATTTCTCTGAGGCTCTGTGGCCAAGTGGTTAACGCGCTCGACCAGCAGTCGCTTGGGGCAAGTGGGTGCGGCGCTCGAACTTTCACGGACCCCAGAGCTGTATCATTGACCAAGATGTTTTACTCACATTGTTTCTTCACTCCCAGGAGTAAAACGTGTGCCTGTGAGGACTGAGCTGAAGAATTGTGAGAGCTAACTCTGACGCGCTCATTCGCAGCCTGCCAGCATGCTCCCCAGGGAGTTGAGATGTTGTTGGAGTGCTAACAAGAGTAGGCTTAAGACCAGGGGTTACAAATGTGCGGTTTGAGCACCCATCAGGGGGTGGAAATTCGCAATAAAAACCCAGCACACTTACCTTTACCTATATCTATACATATTCCTTGAATGTTTCTTAACATAAAATATGTCGAAACGCCCATGTGCTCAATGAAAGATGACACTGTACTTTCCAAAAATGATGTCTGTTTCACTCTCATTCTCTCTCCCTCTCTTGCGTCTGCGCGCTGGTGCGTGCACTAGCGTGTGTACATAAAGTGTCTCTTCTTTCTTTATGGTCTCTGTTCCAGCCTCTCTCTCTCTCTCTCTCTCTCTCTCTCTCTCTCTCTCTCTCTCTCTTCTTGTCCCATGCTAGTACGGTTTTTGCTTAGTGAACATTTATCTCTTTCCCACTCTTTACCCAACGACTAATCCCATAGTATGCCTGCAGCAAATTACTTCCATTTGAAGTACTACCACACACACAATCCTTTATATTCTTGCTCGCCTCTACTGTGTAAAGTATAAGGTGTTATTCATTGTATTGGTGCTTGCTCATAACGGGACTATGCTCAATCGGTGTATATGATGGGACCCTTGCGCTGATCAGGACTGATGAAAACAGTAGTTAGCAATTTTGTTCACGAAGCGGTGAATTGTCAGAAAAGACATCAGTTACCCATGTCTCTAATACACAACAATTCGTGAGGAGTTAGCATCTTATAGTCGACCCCACCTGATACAATGTTGATGGTGTTTCGATACGTCTATTATGCAGCATACGACTGGCTACTGTGATGTTTTAGATAGATGATTCCTGAATCCCCTAGAAAAAAATGGTGAGTGGTGGGAAAGTCAGGTAATAGAACAGGATCGTAAAAGGACGGATGAGGGATAATGGGTTGAATGAAAATGACATTTCGAGTCACGTTTGCATAAGCTGTCTTCATCTCAGGACGCTACCTATGTTCGTGATCGGTCACAGTCCGTCAATGTTGATGGCGTTTTGTCAGCCCCATCTCCATTGATTTTTGATATCCCGCAAGGCTCGGTCTTAGGACCAGTTTTGTTCACTCTGAACTCGCAACCCCTTTCAGATGTGATAGCTAAGCATGAGTGTGATTTTCAGAAATATGCAGACGACACAGAGTTGTCGAAGAGCTCATCAGTCGATGAATTTCCTTATGTACAGTCAGATATCAAGACATGCGTTGATGATGTACTCGCATGGATGAGGAGCAACAAGCTCAAGCTCAATACAGATAAAACTGAAGTTATGCCTGTTGGGGCACGGTCAAGTCTCGGGCTTATCGAGAGTGATTCCACTGACATCGGGGGTAGCTCTATTCCATTCCAGAGCTCGGTTAGGTATCTCGGTGTTCAGATTGACCAGACATTGTCGGTGCGTAAACAGATCAGCAGTATTTGCAGTGCCTGTTTTCTTGAACTACGCCGCATTGCATCCATTCGCCAATATCTTTCTGACACTGGGTGTGTTAGACTGGTCACTGCCAGGGTCACTTCAAGGCTGGATTATTGTAATTCAGTTTTGGCGGGTCTTCCGGCAGAACAATTGATCCGTCTTCAGCGCGTTCAAAACAGCGCAGCACGCCTCGTGCTGAGGAAGGGAAAACGCAATCATGTGACTCCCATGCTTAGGCATTTACACTGGCTTCCCGTGAAATTCCGTTGCCAGTACAAAATTGCTGTTTTGGCCTACCGTCATTTTGATGGTACTCTTCCTGTGTATCAACCATCTCGTTCTCTCCGTTCAGCAAATGAAAAGCTTCTCAAAATTCCTAGACGAGTACAAAATCTTTTGGTGAGCGTAGTTTTAGTTTCAATGCCCCCTCTGTCTGGAACTCGCTGCCGGCTGGCCTGCGTGACGCACCCACTTTATCTATTTTTAAGTCGCAACTGAAGACTCACATGTTTCGACTGGCTTTGGCTTGATCATAGGTTTTTCTCATGGTCATGTATGTTGTTGTATTTATTCTTAGGTCTGTAAGTTGTATTATGAGTTGTATTATGTGGGTAAGCTTGTTGATGTCTGCGTGTGAATGTGGTTATGTCAGCGCATTGAGTTGTGCAGAAGTGCGCTATATAAAAGCGATTCATTATTATTATTATTATTATTATTATTATTATTATTATTATAAATCAAGCACATGTATTGCAGAAACACTTCTGCACCTTGATTGAATGAACATGTTCCATGTGTCCGCGCCTTTCCGTGCGCACTTTCTGAACGAACGCGTAGATAAACATATTGTGTCCAGACAATAGCCTGCCCCTCACACAAAAACAGCTGATCCCAAACCTTTCCGCGGTGGCCAAAAAAGTGATTACAAGGATCGCTTGGAGGAGGGATAGAAATCCCTGGTTTATTGACGGACCATTAATTTAAAGACTGCAAAAATCACCACACACTAAGAGTAGAGTTATGGCCACAACCAGTAGCTATGTCCGAAAAACTGTATGGACCGCTGGACCAACTGTGTAGGACAGCACATTTCATTGCAGGAACTGGTCTCCAAGTATGACGGCATTCGAGAAGAAGATGATGATGACGGAGCAAATGTTTTGGGCGTCGCCTTCGGGAATTCTGTGATCTATATTTTACCTGCGCTTGCTGGGATGGCTGTTGCTGATTTATTGACACTCAATTGTGCTGTTTGACAAAATGAGGGAGGATAATGCACGAAACGTTTTATATATCTGA
>JAWQFJ010021089.1:75000-82500 GCA_034096865.1 Theodoxus fluviatilis | reverse complement strand
CGTATCGACCGTCGTTGGGACCAGAGGTGCATTCGCTTAGTCGCCTCCGGGTCCCGATCCGGAATGGTCACGTGGTGTATCACACTCTCCCTGGGCCCGAATACGTAGGTTCTTTCTCTTGGCCCCCACAAAGTCACTCCCCAACCCCCATCCACCCTTGCCAGTCTGCCATCTCAGCGTCTAGGGGGAGTGGCAATGGCGCTGAGACGGGGGTTATCTTTCATCTTGGCCAACGACTCCCAGACCCATTCATAATAGATGAGCACGGAGCTAAGTGAGGCCACCGTGCAGCTCGCTTGAAGAAGACACAACGCCTCGTGGTAGGAAGCCTCCCCACACGTCCACAGCCATGATTGTCAACCGGTGAGTGGTGCTGGTGATGGTGGTGTGTGATGGTGGTGATTAGAGTGGCTTTGTGAGTGATGCGAAGGTTTTTCTCTCCCACCCGTTCCTCGATGCATGCGGATGATTCCTTACGCTCTTACTTTTCGAGATGTTCCCATTTCCAATGTGATTCGATTAGCTGTAATTAGCTGTTAAGATGTCTCTGGGTTGTTGTTGTTCTTTAAGCGAGTCTTACTGCATTTTCATCAGGGAAAAGTTTATGGTTCAACGTGAGCGGAGGAAGGGCATGCGAAGGTTTGAAAGAGAGCTGGAGTACAGAAGAGAGCAAGGGAATATTAAAGGGGAATCGAGCATTAACTCACAACCAGGTAGTCGTGACGAATGATGCCAAGTCAGTTTCGGCGAAGACATATCACTCAAAAAATGACCTGCTTGGATTTCGTCACGTGTGATGACCAGAAACATTGTTTTCTGTTTCCATCTGAAACCTGCGCTTTGAACTTGACTGGCTAATGTACACGTTCATCTTTAGGGCAAAGCAGAATTTAAGGAAAGCATGTCACGAAAAACAGTCAGTAATGATGTGCTGTATTCCACTTGGTGTTGAATGTTTCCCCTCAAATGCGGAGACAGAGCTTTTCCAATCATTCGATGAAACGTCAGAACGCGAATTCGGCGAGATTTTGCCCTGTCTAATCCCTTCGCCATGAGGATTTTTGCAGATGTGTTTGACCGGTGTTTGACCCTTCACTATTGGGGGACCCTTGCTTAATCAATGATGTATACTTCACAAGGACAACCGACCAGATACACTCAGTAAATGAACGAGAAGATACTTGACAGGTGTATTGTAGGGACGCACCTCTGGTATAGCAAGCAGAATTGCAGTGATGACAGAGCGAGATAAATGTTGGGGACACCTTGTTGCTGCTCTTCCGTTGCTTCGGGAAATCTCCTTGACTTAGTGAAAAATAATCCAGAATTGTTTAAATTCACGTTATCTTTTTATCCTGTCACAAATTATAAGTGATTACCAAAGACTGCGCTCTTAAGTTCCGTCTTGTTACAGCCAGTTGGATAATGGGTCGAAGTTTGAAACGTGACCAATCGCATGGCGATTCAATGAAAGACTACAATGAAATGTCTTTTCAGCGCAGCCTCCTTGATGCTTGAACGCTACCTTGATATGTTAATGAGTTTTTGCCATACTTTCTCCCATGCACCGCAATGCTTCTCTCAGAATCTTGTCAGAAAATCATAATCATTACCCCATGTAAAAAGACCGAATGATGACATCTTCATAATAAAACTTCAAAACTGCATGTTATGCTCATCCTTTTTTCTGAACAGCAAAGCAAGATATATCTAAATATGGTTCATTTTACCTCCGCCACAACCACCTGCATGTTGTTCATTTCATGTACCGCTCTGCTTTTCCCTGGTGAAATGGAATGAAACTAACGTCGTAGCTGTGCACAAGCCCAGTTAAAACGAGTGACTATTAAAGAAAATTTGCAGCACGAGAAGATCGTCTGCGCCAAGTTAAGAACAGAAGGGAATAAAATGACGCAATCTTGTCTACTCTCTTCTCCCTCCCTGGCATTCAAGTTGAGAGCCACGACCACAGACGGGAAACCATCGTCTCACGCGAGGACCCTGTCAACAACCGAGTTTTACACTTTTAAAAACTTTACCTTATTTTTTTCTACCCTAAACTGCGCTTTTTTATGAGTGAATTAATGAACGAATGAAGTTCTACGGCCGAGCAGCCTTTGTCGGCTACATAAGGTCATTGACCACGGAATCATTGGAGCTAGGTTGTGTAAGAGCAAGTCAAGTCATGATTTCCCTCTTTATTCTCCTTGTAGGCCTACGTATCTCGTACGGTGACGCTGTGGGTCTCTTCTTTCCCCCAACCCACAGGGGTAAGCACGTTTATGATCTAAGAATATACTATTGGGCTGAGGGTGAATGATCCAATATTCGATTCCTAATGGCATTTGCTACCCAAACACTATTGCGGGGATGCCGTGTCGTGGATGCTCTCCGCCGACTGCCTGTCCAAAAACCGCTGTTAGGAATGTGGTGTTCGTTCATCTTGGCTTCTCTATGAGTGATAATACATCACCGTAGGTTTCGAGTGACATCTACGACGCTTCATTAACAGTCGAATCACCACCACTTTCATTCTTACCGTCCCTTCTCCCTTCCCTAACCTCACCCTACACCACTCCACTTTCATCCCAAGTCCATTCTCCGGTAAATTATTTCAACCCCACACCCTCTTTACGTCTGCTCCCTCTTGTCCTCAGCTATCCACTACCGTAACACTAGTCTTACCCTCGACCCACCTTGCCATCTTTTCTCTCTCTCATTCCCATTCCACCGTTTCATCCGTCCGAAACGTGCCAATGCTTGGAGAGATGACGGCCAGAGAGAGCACTCTAAACGTAACCATTTGCTGCCAGCCGATGACGGCAACTCTTTGGTGATGGACGTTTTCAGCATAGTACTTCGGCCTCTTCTGTGTGTCCTTTGCACCGACTTCCTTACGTATAGTGCAGAGCCACCCTATGGTCCGTTCCTTATGAAAATCATTGGGCTAGAGGTGGTGATGACACAGAGGTGGAGATAGGGTGAGGATGAAGACAGGATGGAGGTGGGGGGTGGGGGTGGGTGGGTGGTTGGTTGAGATAGGGCGCAAGGTGGAAGAGTGAGGGGGCTGCTAAGGCGAGAGAATGGAAATGAAAAAGGTAGTAGAGGAGACAGGAAGGGTGGTGGTGGAGGTTTCTGGAGTGGAAGTCAAGTAAAGGCAGCAGACGGAAGGGGGGTGGGGGTGGGGGGTCATGGGGGTTAAGAACGAATAGGAAAAGGGGGACGGGGGTGTCGAGGCGTGTCTGGCCAGGAAGCTAGAGGCTTTAGCAAGGCAATTGCTCGGGTGGTTGGGGGCGCCAGGAGCCGTTTCTTGAGAACAGGCAAGGCAACCAGTACTGCCCCACCTAGTCCGTCTTCCCCTCTTTATTCCCTCCCCCCTCCCCTTCTTCCCCATCAGCTCCCCCCCCCTACCCCCTCTTTTCCCTTTCGCGCTCTACTGCGGTTAAGATCGAAGAGTAAGCACGGTCGAGAGCACTGCATGACGGCGCCCGTTGCTAACGAGAAACCCAACGCCCCTCCAACGACATCCTCATTGATCTTCGATCTAAAGGAAATCCTGCCATAGACAGTCAGGAGTTGCCCCCGCCTTTTTTTGCATACTTTGTCTCCGCGGCGTGTATGGCGTCCGGATCTTTTCTTCTCCTTTCCCCCCCTCTCTCCGTGACAGGCGCTGACGCGGTGACGTCAAGGTGTTCTCCATGAGAAGGAGGCGTTTGTGACGACAGCAGTACCAGCTCCACTGACCCAGTAATGAGAGCACCGCGTTTAGCAGTGAAAGTATTCATTGGAAGGCTCGATGCTTCGAGAGCTATGTATTGGATTTTTCTGTTATGACTGTCTTGGATATTGTGCTTGCATATATATAGTGGTACGTTTATTACTTTTGCTCTCGTGGCGCCTACTGTCTGGGTGAATGAGGATACGTTCGACTCAAAGGAAATTTAGTAGCCCTTTGAAGATCTTTCTGCTGGTGTAATTGTTTGAATAAGTTGACCTGGCTATCTTCTTTGTCTGGTGTGAGGCTTCTCTGACACTGACGACGACGACGTCGGCGACAAAGATGGCATTCGAACGACCAATTGTATTTTATGTCTTCAGAGAGAAAAAAGCACGTTAAATGACCCTTCCAGAAGGGCAGTTTTGCGCAAATAAAACCGACGAGAAACCATCCTGAAAAAGGCATGAGCAATCTTTTTTGTTAACTGAGTTAACATACACACGTTTACTATGCGGCCAAGTATCTTCAAGAATTAAAAAAGACACTTAAGTCAATTCCTGCAACACACTGACAAACCTGTAACAGAGCGAAACTAGAATCCCTACATGAACGAGTCTACCGATGTTTACAATGCCCAGTTGTTTAGTCGGAGTCAATACGCAACTGGTTGCGTGTTGAGTGGCTGGCCTGTGTGCTGTACCTTGCAAAATATGTTTCTGGGGGGGAAAATGTAGAGTAATATTAACAGTAAACTATTTCAAATGCGTACCTGATAATGATAGAATGCACTGGGCGATTCCCGAACTGTTGTTCTCATTGCCAGTCATCCTCATCAGAGCAGCGCCGCTCTGCGGGCTCAACTCAGTGAAAATGCAATCTGGAATGATTGACGTCCTGTCAGCTCGCCGCTCTGAGGCGAACGTTGCCTTCCTCACACGCGCCCCACATCTCATGCCGTCACCACACCTCAGCTACGGCAGGCTCAGTGTCCAAGGGAAGAACTGCCGGTGTTGCATGTAGTGTTAGAAAGCCGTGCTACGAAGTTCGAACTGCACCAACGTTCTTGAAGCACACGAGCTTATTTAGATGAACCGCTTCGTATGATACCTCATGCGCATCTTCCCATGACACTCTTCGTAAGCAATTTGGTATTGATCGTTACGAACTTCACGGCAGGGCTTTTAAACCAGTCATTTCTTCCAAATGGATCCCACGCTTTCGTGAATATGGAATTGGAGTGGCATCTGACAATGATACCGGCAACGTAGATGTCACTGTAGACGTCATGTCCCTAAGCATTGCCGACGGTGTCTAACGTTACAAGTGAAAGCTTTTGAGTACATCTATGACTCATTTCTATACTGCAAATTGCGTCGTTGTCTGACCTTTTAGTAATACAAAGAAGTTTTAAACCGATTTAAGAGGAATATCAAAGTACAATACTATTCCGAAGTGACTGTGAAAACGTGCTGACAAGCGCTATGGAGTCAGTAGATGTTGGAATCAAGACATTCCATATACCGGGCATCATCAAATGATTTTGGTCTGTATATCGGATCTTATGCAAAGGAAGTGTAGGAAGGTTTGAACCTATGCGACTATGAGCATGAAGAATGCCTGCAATACCGTCCTGCTGGATTGGCACTTTTTTGTGGCTGCTAAATCATTGAACTTTCAGTGTGTAAACTATTTTCTTACTAGAACATTTACCGTTATCCTGTAATCATGGCTCATATATGGTAGAGAAAATAAAGCTTGGGATGTTTTTAACAAGAAGTCGTATTTGAAGAGATGAGTCAAATGGTGTACTCGACATCATTACTTATGAGGTACATACAGTGCCTCCACAGAAACTTCAGAATCATCACGCTGCTCCCATAACATCTAGTCAGACTTAGAATAAATCCCTTCCTTTATTGCACATTACCATATTTTGATTAAGGAGAAACGGTTTCCTTACTACTGAGAGTCAAATACTGCCTCTTCCGTATGCACAAGTAGTCCTTATGTGAACTTGCTACTATCGTTGGTTCCGTTTGGAAGAAACCATTGGTTTAGGAGCCAATACTGTGAAGTTCGTAACAAGTTTAGTCAGTTGTTGTTGTGCAGGGGACGCTGTGTTTCATGTCGATGGATGTCTGGTCGAGCTGCGTGAAAACTTTTTTTCCTGCACAACTGGCAAAAAAGCCTCAAAGGAACGACGTAGCAGACTGTCTTTCAAGGCCGCGCCATCTTGAACAAGTGTTTTGGTCCTTAGAATTCATTAAACTTCACAAGACTTTCGGGGGGAAGACCATACCCGGTCATGTCACCAGATGCCCATCGCTGTCATGATCTGCCCAACTGGGGAGAGAAGTAAGTTACCTCCCTTACTGAACATTCGGCCTTTTGCGTTTTCCGATGACATGTCAACGTTCACTGTGTCTGCGCACTTATTCACATCTACAGCTGATGTAGTCGTCACAATAGTATGCCAGACTGCTGTGTTGCTCTTCGTTGTGGGAAGAAATTTGTTAGAGGAATTCATTCCCCAGAAATTCTTAACTTTGCGACTTTTAAACGCGATCATCTGCTATTTCTTTCAGCAAGGGAGATAACTCTAGCCACCAAGAACTCGCAGTTGCTCATCCGCAATATATTTTCATGTTAGTTGCTCACCTCTCAATGAGTTCAGATTTGCGTTCATTTTGCTCATTGTTTCAAACTGCATGACGCATAGTTTTTCGGTGGTATCTTAAAGCAATAATCAAATACCAGGACCGGAAATGGCTCATAATATTGCTTTGGGAAGGGACCCAACTCTTAATGCGTTTCCGCTTTTTTCCCCTAATTGAGCGGTAGTCTCTGAGATAGCGCAGGAGCTGCCAAATCCCCTTATGCAACTGAGGCGCTGCTGGATTGCGAGAAACAGATGCCTTAAGGCCTAACTTAATAGCCCGACTGTCAGACGGGAGAACCGGCGTGCGGAGATCTCGCCGACACTGCGTTCGTTCTTAATAGAGCGCGCCGAGATGACTCCAAACGCCGGTTCGCCAGTCTGACAGTCGGGCTATTAAGTTATAAGGCCTAACTTAATTGCTTGTCGTTCGGATGGTGTCGGCGAACTTGACGGAGGTGACGACTCAGATTGTTGTCATGGAGGTCACGGAAGAGAAACTGTGGCGTACTTAGTGAGGGTCACGTGCTCTCAGATTGCTGTCTAGTATCATATAAACCGATGTGTGTGAGCTATTATTTTCTATACAACATCTGATGCAAAGAGGATCATAGATGCATACATGTATATTCTTATTCTTATCTTTGATTCTGGTCGAAATCCTTCTGGTCGAAACTATACTCTATAGCAGTCGTCGCCAATGCGAGTACTCATTCTTATTGTAAAAGTATGGTTTGTCTAGCGATTTATCGGCCAAACCAAGTTGTCAAACCGCTCCCCCCTTCTCACGCAGTCCCCCAGTCTTCATTGTCGTCGCCAACCGGGCGTTGTTGTTATTTAAATAGATCGAGGCGAACGCACAGCGTCAGCGATCTCGAGAGAGTTGAGAGTTAACGCGTACAACAGATTTCCTCTGACTGTGGAGCGTAGTGGAGTCTAACCTTGGCTGTATTTCGATGACCTTCTTTTGCTGTGTGTTACATCGAATTTTGCATTGAAATTGAAGTATGCGTTGTAAATTTGCTGTTTTCTTGACTAAATTACTCAGTCTTGTTGATACGAGCCCAGCCAAGCTTCGCGCACTTCTATTTATAGGCCTAGCTGAAGCGCGGGTCGACCTCACCGA
>JAWQFJ010021089.1:62500-70000 GCA_034096865.1 Theodoxus fluviatilis | reverse complement strand
ACGGCTACCGGTATCGACCGGTAGATACCGCGCCGGAACGCTGTTGCGCCTGTATAACAAAATGGCTGCCTTCGAGGAAAGGAAGAAAGTCGCCATCACAAATATGCGCTGTGGCACGCATTTCGACCTGTGATTATTACCCAGCCTATGCGAGGCGTTACAAGAAGTTAGGCTGATATTGTTCTTTTCTCTTTTTAAAAAATAAGAATAACTGCTCTGAAATAATTACCGGGCAAGATGTGAGCAAACATTTCCACGACAGATGGCGAAACAATTTCAAGGGTAGCAACTCTTATATCTTACATTATCCCTTAGTTTGTTGTGTAGCCTCCCTTGAAGTGAGCATCGAAATATTCTTGCTTACACCAAGTCAGCACTGTCGTTTTGACATAAACTTCTATTCGAACGATGCCGAGCATTCATGCACAGCTACAGCTTAACGTATTTCATCAGTTCCACAAGGAACGAGCAGTCTGCAGCTGCTGGTTTACTCATTTGATTGAGAAGCGCAATCCGCGACGATGAGAAGGCATCGCGGAAACCATCTTGGCTACCGTTCGGTCATAACGAGTCGTTCAAGAGTGCATATTGGTGGCTCGGCTACCGGCCGGCTACCGGTAGGTCATCTTGAACGCAGGGCTGATCGTTGAATGACGCTCGTGCCAACAAACTATTTTCCCGTCTTTGTCCAAGTTGATTAGTGTTGTCATATCATGTTTCAGGCAAGGCTGTTTTTCCATGTTTTGCTAATGATCGATTATCTGTTCTCAGCTGACATAGTGGTTGCTGACATATCTGGCCGCAAAACTTAATCACCGGCATGAGTCAAAGTGTTCTTTTTCTCCTCTCGCTCGATGGTTTACGTGCATGATCGATTGCGACTAAACACCGGAAAAGTGTGTTTATTTCACATCATTTCACCAGAACAAAGTTCCGGTTGCGCTCCCATTGGGGCAAAACTAACACAGCCACTGCCAAAATTGCGGTCTAATCAGATTTACAACGCCGGTACGAAGCGATTGGCTGCGAGTGGTCACATGATCAGGAGAACGCCGTGGAGTGACGCCATATGGCGCCAATCTGTGGACGCGCCAATCGACGCCGCTGTCGAGTTTGCGGTTGTCGTGAATAGCATCGAGGAGTTGTCCCACTTTTGCTCCATTCATTTGCTAGACTCCGGTGGCGGTGGATAATGCAACAAATTGCGCCTTCCAAAGTGATAATGCTGACCCCCGAGGAGGCGGTCGATGCATCTTGCAACACATGTCGCTCCTCAGCTTCCCTCCACATCAATGGCATGTGCGCCAAGAGTTGAAATGCAAGTCGGGACCAAACCAGCAATGTAAATACTACACATGAATTATCCCTCTTTTTTATATAGCATGTGAGATATTGAACATTTCAGAAGTAGATGAAGTAGAGTTAGGGAAATGGGGATGAGTTGGTGGGGGTAAAGAGGAGGGGTAGGGGGGGAGTGCTTATTGTTTAGTGTAATACTTATTTGTTTTTGTCGTCGTCGTCATAGTCGTTCGGAGAAGATTGTTATTGTTGTTGCAGCTGCTGTTGCTGCTGCTGCTTTTGTTGTCACAGTCGTAATTGTTGTTATTGGTGTCATTGTGGTCACTGTTGATGTTACGAGAACATTGTTGTCGTTGCTTTTGTAGCTGTTGCTGTTGTTGTTGCTGCTGCTGCTATTTGCTAAACTACATTTGCTGTCCTAGTCATTCCTGTTATTGTTGATGGCGTTGTCGATGACGACGCTAGCGACGATGACGACAACGACGACGGTGATACCGTTGATGATGATGATGATGATGATGATGATGATGATGATGATGATGATGATGATGATGATGATGATGATGATGATGATGATGATGATGATGATGATGATGATGATGATGATGATGATGATGATGATGATGATGTGGCCGATGCTGATGTTGATGAGCTGTCGCTGCTTCTAACAAGAATGTATGTTGCATACGATGCCTTTTCTGGCAAAACGTGTACTACAGCATTCTATACTACTGTTACATCTACATGTATGAGAGAGGATGCATGTGATCCCTGAGTACCCAGTTCATCTTATGGAGCACCCTGTGGATAAGGGTTAGGAACAGACCCCCGCTTCTCCCTATGCGATTCGGAAAAGGCGAAAACATGGGTAAACCGAGACGACTTGATCTTGCTTTAACAGGCTCTGGTGATTTTGTGATCAAAGGCTAAGCTTGCATGACCTACAAACGCTGAAAGACCGTAACACTCCATTCATTCATTCATTCATTCATTCATTCATTCATTCATTCATTCATTCATTCATTCATTCTTTCTTTCTTTCTTTCTTTCTTTCTTTCTTTCTTTCTTTCATTCATTCATTCATTCATTCATTCATTCATTCATTCATTCGTTTATCCGTTTATCCATGTATTCGTCCCTAGGAAGAGAAGTTACTTAACCAAATGAGATTGCCGACGTCATATGACAGGATTTTCCGCAAATTTACTTCCACTGCTGTGCTGCCTGAGAGTTGCCAATGGTGAAAACATTGATTGGAAGGCGAGATTATACCGCTGGTTTATATTTCATTCAGGCTCTGGTGAGCATAGTTGGATGAGACAGTGATTGTGCGGAATAAACAATGCGGTGG
Source organism: Theodoxus fluviatilis (assembly GCA_034096865.1). NCBI lineage: Eukaryota > Metazoa > Mollusca > Gastropoda > Cycloneritida > Neritidae > Theodoxus > Theodoxus fluviatilis. Next base: position 67,350 of record JAWQFJ010021089.1, on the reverse strand, counting down.
TGTGACCCAACACGCGGAGGCTGCTGACACGGACATGCCACTCACTGAAGCGTCTGTCATTGCCAAGGCGGTACCTTATTGTGGGACCTGAACGAATTGCCCTGAAAATTTGTGGCGTTTTCAAAACCAGTGAATCACGCAAAGACATCTTCCTCCCATACTGGAGCAAATATATCGTTCACATTCAATCCACAGTGATTTGACCTCTAGGATGAATAGATAATTTCATTTTGGCATCTCACGATAGTTCTAGACTGATTTATTGATATATTAATATTTTAATTAACAAAATCTTGTACTCCTGTTGAGTGGTGGACAAGATAGCCCGTTATTAAGGACTGAATATCGAGGAGGAGAAAAAAATCAGGACGACTGTTTCACATTACACCGCCAAGAATAGTGACGGCCGTGTCAACGCTGTCGCCGAGGAGTATCCCGTATGTGACCGTAACTCTTGGGTGCGAGGCGAAGAAAATAATTATGGCGACAAGATGAGTCTGCCACTGAAAGGAGAGGTGAGGATGAAGGCATGAACAGTTTGACTTCCCAAGGGTATTACAATGCGAGAGTCGTCACAAAAAGACGCAAGAGGAGCATCTTGAATGAAAGGGCGTGGAGATGGAAAAAAAGACCACAGAGAGTAATTGCAGGGACTAAATGGCGCAGTTGTCTCCAGGGAATGCAGAGAGGAAGAACTATTTGAAATTGCAGTGCGACTGCGTGCACACTGAGGCCCCAATGCCAGGAGACCAGGCGTGCTGTGTCGACACCGTCCTGAAAATGTGGACTAACTGAACCAGTCGTTTCGCCCACGCTTTTCCATTACTCACGGCTTTTTCCCCCACAGAACATACAAAGAAATGAGGAAACAAAGTAATCAAGTATGCAAACAAGCAAGCAAAGAAACGAACAAACGAAATAAGGAGCATAAGAGGAACCAAATGTCCTCTAAAATACTTAGCATTACAACTGCTTCTAGAAAATATTCATAGAAACAAAAAGGAAAAAGAAAATTGCAGATATGCGAAGAGAAGAAAGAAAAATGATCCCAACCAGGCCAGACAAACGAAATAGGTGGTGGTATCCTGGGGATCATGACTTTTCATGAAACATCACTTTCACTTTAACACCAAACTTCCACGTAAAGAGTGAGGAGGGAAGAGGCAAATACAAAGAAGTAAAAGTTTGTAAAGTAAAGAAATTCAATCGCATAACTCTACAAAATTTCATGCATTATTGAACGACTTTTTTGTCTCGGTGTACAGCATAGTGCTAACACTTCAAATGCAAGAAAGTGGAAGCAGGATGGAAGGAAGGGTTGGGGTTGGGTTGGTGTAATATCGAGGAGAGGGGTATGGAAGAACAAGGGAAACAAGGCAGGGAGGGTGTGTGGAAAGCGAGGGTCACAGGAAGGGTAAGGACTGTACGTGGAGTATAGGCAGGGAGGAAGGTGGTGATCGAGTTGGGTGCCGGAGTCACGCCTCAGGTGGCCAGAACCGTCGTGCTAGTGTTGGCTGCTCACTGATTGGCGACACATTGATCCAGGCCAAAGCGGCAACCTGGCTGCTGTGGGTGGAGGGGAGCGGTGGCTGACTCCCCAGCTCTGCACTCGGCAGTGGCTTGGCGGGCCCGCCGTCTTTCCACCAGACTGACAGCAGTACGCCTGCATGGTCGCAGACATCCCAGCCGCCTCTGCTGCGCTTCCCGTCTCCGCCGTCTGTCTCTCTCTCTCCCTGCTTCATCCCCCGTCGGCGCTTGAGGCTGGCAGGCTGCCTGATCGTCTTCCTCCTGGATACCTCTGCCTCGAGGCACAGCCAATGTCGCCGTCCCCCCTCATCCTCTAGGCCCGACCCCTCATCCCTAACTCCACCCCCAGGGGGACAGCTGACGGCAGGCGGCGGGCAGGCGTGAGAGTGGAACTAGCAGTCACACCATCAGCTTTGGAAGGTGCCGGACTATTCTCTCCAGGGTGGCAGTGGCGTTGCCAGTAGGAAGAACCCAAGACACTGATTCTAAAGTATTGATTGCAACGTTTGAAAAGGGGGAATATTTTCTTCGTGCGGATCTCAAACGAGAACAAACTATGTGCACGGTGACATCGACGGCTGGTTCATGAATCTGCGTTCGTTCGAGGAAGAGAAGCTGAACAAGAAGAGAGAAACCGAATGAAGGAGAAAACTACGTCTCCCTAGAACCTGTTGCGTGCGGGACGCTATTTGAACAGAGACCCATAACGATCCTAATGCACGCTCGTGCAAGGAAGACAGAGGGCCAAATCAAATATTTGCTTTTAGCAGCTTGCGACCGTTGGGAGCCTGAACGTTGGTAGTATTACATACACGGACCCGTCCTCGGACTTGCAAATGAGAGTGAGCGATGCGTGTTTTCACGTTCTTCAGGCAAAGAGGTGAACAATGATTTGTTTTCCTTGTTAGAAGTGAATCTGGACTTTGGTAATCGCTGCGTAGCTCAGTAGTACTAAAATCACACACATTTGTTTGACATTGACTTCCTGTGAGAGATTGCTACGGAATCAAGACACGGAGCACCGAAGAAAACGACGAGAGAGAAGAGTTTTACACCATTATTAATGGTGTACATCGGACTACCAATTATATCTGCAAGATTCACTATATGACTTTCCATGTAATCAAATGAAATCGGATACAAGCAGAACACCAATTATCATGGTTCAGGAAGTTTAGGAATTGTAGCCCTAGTGCCAAAAGCCCTTTCAAAAAGTTCTCATGTAACAGTTGAACATTTGTCAAGATGCCGATCACAGAATCGAAGCAAACACGCAAAAAGCCGAAAAGAACAGACATGTAAACATATTTTGCATGTTTGCATTGTGCTGAAAGTTATCAGAGAATTGAAGACACAAGGAAAACCCTGGTGTCATTCCAAAAAAGGGGAAAAAGAGTGATACTGGCGCAAGATGCGTACACTGGACACTACAGCGACTACCTGGCAACTCGTGTGAAAGTTGAAGGAAATACTTCCGAATAAAGGAATGTCTCATGCAGCCCCACAAGAAGAGTCACTGCGTTAGTGAACCGTGCAAAACTAGTTTTTACTTGCTCTGAAACTGAAGGGCAACAGGAGTCAGGTCTCACTGAAAAACTCGGAAAGAGGGGTTTCTCTCTTGCGGGTGCGACTCAAGCCACGAAGACGCCGTTCCAACAGCTGGGCCGTATGTGGGGGGTGTGGGCTTCCAGCCCCTCGGGGTCGGACACCATGGCGGTGACTTTCACGCGCAGCCCCTCCTGCCCCAGTGGGGGCTCACCCCGGCATGCCATGGTGAAGCGGTTCTCATCCCTGGCCGTCCTTCCTTGCAGCTTGAAGCAGATCCCCTTTACCGTGCCCTCCCAGGCCCCGCTCAGTGCCTCTCGCAGAGTGGACGATGCCACCCTCAGCGGGGGATCCGAGACCACCTCGCCAACAGGGGGCAAGAGGCCCTCGGTGGAGATCCCAGGTAAGGACTGAATGTCTGTGTGGTTGTTGTACTCATGTAGACAGAGCTGATGCTGAGTGTATATGTAGAGTCCAAACCGTTGGTCAGACTTCCTATACCATGGCAACACATTTTCCATGAGAAAATGAACTATGGATTTGTTCTCTTTTTCAGCTGCACAGGACAATGTTCTCTTTCAGGAAAACATATCAACGTGCCCATTAGCCATTAAGTAGTCAAAAAACTTTACTTGCTTTATTTTCTCAAAAGGACCAAGCTGTCCAGTGTCCTGCCTCTCGGTTATATATCCAGCATTCTCTGTTGCCTCTCTTTTTGGCAGTGTAACCTGCACCACTTGTGTTGTCCTCGTGTGTTTCCAGGGAGCCCAGCTCTCTGCTATATCTATGTATTCCTCTCTTCTTGCCCGGTATTTCGACTGAAACTATTCGCCATTGTCGCCCATCCTGACGGGATTATTCGTCCACATTTTTACCGCAACCTTCATGAAAACTGAGCTACCTATTTTAAGTCTTAGGTAGGCTTGTAGTCGCAGTTAGTTGTCTCGTCAGAGCCTTAGATATATTTAGCTATTTGTTGTAACACGGAGTTGTGTCCCTGCCTTATATGACCAGGTCATTACTTTGCCGAAGATCGATATGGACATTTGGGAGTATTTGAATTGTAAACTGAATATTTGGCTTCACAAAAATGGCCACGAGAATTGCATGGAGGTGTAGGAATCCTTGGTTTTAAAGAAAAAAAACACGCTTCGGAAGTAGTCCTTCCTCACTATTTGGCTTCATTCTACTATGAGTGCACACAGTAAATCATACTAATGGCCCACTCTTTTGCTTCACTCGTAAGCGGTCACGCTGAAGAAGAGATCTAACGTGTTTTAATCTGCCAACCTTTGTGAAATCTCACACAGCTCTGAATGCCATTCTCCATGTCTTCAATACGCACTTGTACCCCCCTTTAATGAAGCAGTTGGCAAAGGCCTTCACAAAGCATATCCCATAAAGGAAGAGAAGAGGATATTTGTCTGTAGGTACGAGCGCGTTGATGTCTTCGTGTCTCTGCATGCGAGCCGGGACTTGAGCCACCGCGTGCGTCTACTTGCGTGCAAGCGAAAATATCACAATGCCGATTTCTGTCAGTTTTGCAATCATCCAATCTCATTATCCATACCGTCGGAGATGTGCTTGCCATAGTGGGATTGTCAGGATAGCAAAAAGCAAATCTGTCCCCTTGGTTATTGACCTTTAATAAAATGTGTATGTTAGCAATGCAATTTGCCAGCAAAAATATCAGCAACCTTTGCAAGCTTACGACCAGGTATGTAACCAATCCTTATTCGGCAAATGATCCGTAGGAACGTCAGAGCTGTCGAACGAGC
>JAWQFJ010021089.1:47500-55000 GCA_034096865.1 Theodoxus fluviatilis | reverse complement strand
AGCATGTCGCATCGGAAAGCTATTATATCGGGTATAAAATGTATTTTTCTCTTGCCGTGGCTGGGTGAAAACAGAACACAGCTTTATTTCACAAGTCTGCCGCATCGCTGTTATTCATTGTCTGGCGGCAACGCTGTGCAGACGGTGCCATGTTCCCGACCTTTGGAGGGGTGCGTATCGGCTTTCTGGGATGATTGCCCTTAGATTCTCCATGTTCGGGTGGAGCTACTGATGAATGCAATTTCATATCATTATAGCCCTTTCTCAGCCGGAATCTCTCCAACCCAGATGTTTTGCGATAACGAGGATGAGAGGTCAGCGACCAGTTAATTCTGCCGCGTTCTTCAGCAGCCTGGTCACATGCTCGCAGGGGAGCTGAGTTGAGTAAGGGGGTAAAAGTGTGAGGTTTGAGCACCCATCAATGGGTGGAAAGTCGCAATATAAAAAAACACCTTTGCCTTTACCAGGGCTAGATCAACACCAGGTAAAAAGGAGCGCTTGTAGGGTGGCGAATTAAAATGCGGGAGGTGAAAGACGAGTAAGAAGTATTCTCAGGTTAACTTTCGCGATGTTGTATGATGGCCATTACCCGTCTGATGTCTGCTGTCTTTGGCATCAATTTCCTACCATGATTCAGACTATTTCGTATGTCTATTTGTGGACGTTTGATGTCTAAGATAGGAGCTTCTCTCATTTATGAAGATCGATGTTGCCATTATACTCTGACGATTTAGGCACACTTATAGAAACAAGGCTTGATGAAATTACTGCCGTAAGGAATGCCGTATGCCACTATGGTTTAAACGTGACTTTACAACCACACCAAACTGCAAAGAATAAGATTGTCCATGTTTAGCGACGCTGATCATAAGCCCTCCAGAATGAACACATACATATATTGTTAGAGTAGGTACATTTTTAGTATAATGGCGAAAAACAACTGTATTACCTTTACTTATTCGTCTCTGATACATCTTGCTTCACATTTTTCTGCAGTCGAGCTTATATAACTTTTCGTCAAAGAAATTTCATCATAACTGATGTGGATAGAATGACATATCGTTACCAATCTGCATAGACCCTTTCATAATATGAGTACTTTCCCACGCTGCTTAAGCCCACATATTAGATTTATCGACATATCGACTGTAAGTACGCGTGTGCTACAGGTTGCGACGAAAATCAATATTTTCTCCTCTGCCATACTAAATTTCTTTCAAAGAGTAATATAAGTCTTATTTAACTCCATTGCACGGTTGTTGCGTTTCATTTACCAGGTACTGCTTCTTATTTGGCAAAAGGTTCCGCGACTTCAATACGCACAGAGGTCAACGACGTTATATGTAATTTCCCAGGTCGTCTTAATTCGACAGCAATGTGGAGTTTGCATTGTAACAAAAAAGGCTACATAAAGCTTTACTTTTGATGGGTGTGTTACGATGATCGTTGTTTGTTATAATTATGGTTACAGAGGGGAGATTGATAGCATTATGATGCTAATTCGTTGTTATGGTAATGATTACAGAGGAGAGATCGATAGGGAGAACATGATTGAGAGACAAAGATGGATTAGAAAGGAGGAAAGAGAAGAAATATGAAGAAAGAGGCCGTTAGTAGTTGTCAAGTAGAAACATAGCAAGCAAAACTAGAGCTCCGTTTTTACCTTTGATTTTATTCTTATTCCAATGAGTCACGATGCACAGAAACAGCGTCCAGGGCCAACACGTGGCTTAGTGTCCAAGGGAAGAAGTTCCATTGAATAAAGGAGTAGGGTGAACTGTCTGGAAATCGGAGTGGGGGTGAAATCTTTCAGGACTACCAGTCAGTTGCGAGTGAGTTTCCTGACTGACCTAGTGTACCTAGTCCAACGATTAGTAGACCAAGCAAAGGTCATGTGATCAACCATATTTGACCATCATTGATACTTTATTGGGAGGGGAAGAGTAGGGGGGTGCAGACGAACAGGGGAGGTAGGGCCTGTGGGGTTCTTGTGCGTCAGGTCCAAGCACGTGTACAAAATTGTCTTGCCTCTGTAGCCACTGAATTCTTCCGGAAAGAGATGAATCAGGTCACCACGGGCGCGTTTGTTTGGCCCAAAATCTCGAGATTCTCACTGAATGGCTAGTCGAGGGCGAGTGAGACGCTCCTTCAGCTAGAAAAACGGCCAATCATCTGGCGTCCTGGCGCCAGATTCGGTGAAGAAGTTGCCGATACACGAAATAACTGACGATTCAGATATCACATCAGTTTTTCACTTGATAGAACACACCATGGTGTCATATCGAATGGCACGGGAACTTTTTCAACGAAAAAAAAGCAACCCGGGTTCAACTGTAGACAATTTTGTCGAAAATGTTAGGCTTCGATTCATTTCGATCAATTCAAGGGACATAATTCATAGAGTGTACAAATACGGTGTTGTGTGTTTGCAAGCGATACATTGTTTTTCGGCAGTGTAGGTCCAGAAATAGCCAATACACCTACTCCTCTAAATATACAAATGAACACTCGAACAGCAAATACTTCCGTGTACGTACACTTTTCCATTCTCGGATCCTGAGAAGCACATTACAGGCAGTGTTATCTCCGAACACCAGCCCAACTCGCACTGTCTCCGCCATTTTGACTCATCCGGGTCTCTGCAGGGGGAAGCATCGAGGGAGCTCCGGACCACCCTCGGCCTCCCGCCTTCACGGCGAGTGTGTCCTTATGAGCGAGGAACGTAGAAAACGCCCAGCCCTCGCGATTCTCTCGAGATTTTGGGCTAAACAAACGCGCCCTTTGTTTAGTCTATCTCTCAGAGCGAGGGCAAGGCCACACACCAGGTGAAACAGAAAGCCAAGAGATAGACGATGATCGAGCATCTTTGAACGTTCAAGGAGAAAAACGAACATAGGTGATCAAATGATTGTGGAGAATATGTAGTGGCAGCACTTTACATATGTGCCACGTGAACTTAGCAGGTTATGTAATATTTCGTATATTTCGCATAGTTTCGAAGACGGCTGAATTAGATTTGTATTCCCTTGTCTTGTTTTCCCATCATGATTTAGACGTCACGTTTCCAACACCAATTAACATAATTTTTAGTGTATCCTTTTCTCTCGCCGAAAGTTTCACCTTCTCTGAGCCTCATGGCTGCCATGACATCAAACGTACATTGTTATCCAAAACATATTATCCGACAGAGGATAGCGTCGGCATCTACAGAGCCATGCCAAGACTTCACTTGCGACAAGTGCAACAGAGCATGCGGCTCAAGGATCGGGCTCTACAGCCACAGAGTACGCTGCCGCTCAACCCCGGACTGACCAAACCTGGCGCACACTCCATGGTCTCACGAGACTGACGGATGCCATCATCAATCAATTATCCGTGCTGTAGTCCTCAAACTGCAACTTTGCTGACATTAGCCAACTTATCTTCAGGGCACAACAGGTGAAGACTGCTGTGCAAACGAGGTCGTTCAAACCTAGCGCATCATCGCTCTTCTACCAAACAAGTATCACGTGATCCTGAGGTCTTGCCCTCCAGCAGTCAGTACAGGAAGTAGTGCTAATTGTAAGTACACCACTGCAACGTGACGACTGCGAAGTCTAGACAGCGGAGTCTCCAATCATTTGGAGGAAGACTTCTGAAACGGCCGAGTCATTCGAGAGCAGGGTCATGACGACAGTCCCTACATCGTTCACTCTGCAGAGGCCACACCGCAAGGAAGCTTCGTTGATGATGAACAAGGAAGCACGCGATATCCCTGTAACCAGTGAAAAGAGAGACAGGTTTTATAACTCAATGTCAGTCACAAAAGCCTGTTGTCAGTGAGCCTAATGGACAGGCTTTTCGCCCTAGGCTTCCTCTTCCTTCGGTTCAAATCAACTAGATCGGATGCAAACTGGAGCAGTTTTTTTTTGCAAGTAAGGACGGTTCTTGAGAGTTAAATATATCTGAGAGTTCCGTGGCCCAGATTGTTTAACGAAGTAAGACATAAGAGGCGTTTGTCACCCACCCTCTCTCTCTCTCTCTCTCTCTCTCTCTCTCTCTCTCTCTCTCTGAATTTGTACACGAACGTTCACGTTGGCACCTTTGTATATCACTACTTCAAGACATTAATGATAGAAAAACAAGCTCGTTAGAAATGTTTTTGCACCGTGCCTTTTAGTTGACGCAATATAAATCAGAAGCGAGATGAGAGAGGTTTTTTGGAACGCAGAAGGATTTCAGTTTTGCTCTAACATGCAACATTTACATAATGACATACCATGTTAAAGTGTACGTTTTAGTGTTCGCTTGAATTTATCTGTACTTGCAATGGGCCGATGACTATTGCATACAAGTCTCTCTCTCTCTCTCTCTCTCTCTCTCTCTCTCTCTCTCTCACACACACACACACACACACACACACACGCGCGCGCGCGCGCGCGCGCGCGCACACACACACACACAGAGCGATCCCGCCACACGTTGATATTTAAAAGACAAAAAGCTCAAATTTAAGACACGTCACAACGCGCCGAGACTCCTTGACTGATTGACGTGGCTTTTGAAAAAGCTCGCGAAGAAAAACATGTCTAGGGAATTTTATATTGACAAATACCAAAGGACCAGCAGCGTGAGTCAGCATTACACAAGAAATCAGGCCACTTGCATAAGTCATTTGAAACTCTGTGTTTCAAAGTACTGTCCATAACAAAACATACAGACATTTTGGATCGTCAAGATGTTTGTGCACCTACGCCAGTCTCTCTGAAGACTTAGACTCTCGCGTAAAGTTTCGCCTACCAACAACAGCCTTCATAATCAATAAATGATGTCCCCATTCAGACTCGATGATTTGCCAGTGCACGTCCGCTAAGTCGTCGCTGAGCTTGATAAAATAAAGACCAAGCATTACTTGCACCAGCGCTTCCTTTGCTACCACCGCACGAGCAGCACGTGTTTACAGCGGTGAGAGCAATCGGGTTGCAGCCTACCAGAGGGGTTCCTTTGATCGGAGACGATCGATCGCTGCCAAGAACCGAGAGATCTATGGGGATGCTGCAGGCGACCAGAGAGATCTATGGACTCACGCGATGCCCAACAGCCTTTTTGTGACGGCGTGTATCTTTTCATAGGCGCCAGGCCGCCCGAGCATCTCGGAACGTGGAAACGGCACATCCCGTACTCAGCGGGATTTCTCCACGAGAGGCCAAACACTTCGCCAAGAAAATCGCTGAGCGATCTCGTGTACTATGATTCAAAGCACTTCTCAAACTTGTGTCTGTCTCAAACAGCGTGCCATTTTTTTTAATAACCCAATACGATATTTCACTTTGATGTTGCGTTTGCGTACGTTTCTGCAAAAGTGAATAATTGTCAGTTTCCACTTTTATTCTGCTGTTTTCACGTGCCGGTGTCGTTTTCATTCTGACGACACGAAACGTGGACGTTGAGGTGACATCCTGCATGCGACAGGATCTTGAAGGGCACACCCAAAGTTGTTTCAATGTCTAAGTCCGTGCTGATTCATTTGAAGCAAACCCGTTCAAAAAGGCAATGTGGCACCTTGTAAAGCGGTGTCACTCAGATTGATAGTGTTTGCCATGTTTTCAGCACACGGCGACAACCCGATTCAGTAAGTGGATCTCGTGACAATATCGCAACCTAAATGCCCACATAAATACCTATCTCTGCTTTTTCATCAAGTAAAGTAACAGCAATTGTTGACACGTGTTTCTCATTCACGAGTGGTATTTCAGCCCACCCCTCACAACTTGTGCTCAGGAAACAATCCGGTCAATTTGTGCACGTGCCTTCTTGAAAATGCTTGTTCCTTTGTGTTGCTAAGTCACGGATTGTTCTGCCTTAGAAAATAAACGATATATGAGTATTTATCTGTTGATACCCGTTTACATGACAGATCAGATATGATGCCTTTCTCAATATGAAAATAATAAATGCGGATGTTCCTTAGTCTGTAAACAGCCCACGTGCGCAAGACGGGATTTCTGAGTATTCCGAACTGCATGATTAATCATGGGGGTCTGTCTCTCTGACGACATTCTGGGAGGGTGAACAACAGCAAACCTGTCACATATCTCCAACCAGATGCCTCATATTCTTTGCACGCAGCGGATATTTTCCTCACTTTTGCATGAAACACACAACAACTTCTTCGAATGATAAGGCAGTTCTGTAGGTGCCTTCGTTTGTCGTTGCTGGTGTTTATTCATCGCATGCGCTGGTTGCAGACAAATAAGTTACAGAACATTAGGAGGACTTGGGCCCATCAGGGTACTTTAATGCCGTGTTGGCTACCCACCCATTGACCTATGTCAATCCCGCCCAGTGCCTGCAACCTGCCACGGCGATGCCTATTATCAGCTCCACCCGACGCAGACTCATTTAAAGGTTTTGAATATTTAATAGGTACTACGTCTCCATTTCCGTTCCCTCGCTCGTGTTTTCCCTCTCCATTTCCCCAAGGCCAGGATGAACCTTGCCAGAAACACGTTCCAAGCCTGGACTGCCGACACAAACAGGAATGTTGAGCTGACATCGTGCTAAGTTTCCTTGAGACTCTCTCTGGACAGATGAGATGAAGACATGTACAGTCGAAATGCAACAAAAAAAAGAAAAAAAAAAAAGAAGAAGAAGAAGCCTGCGTCAAGTAAATTTGAGAAGCTACGAATACCACAAGAAATATGACATATTTAACGCTTTTCAGGGTCATCCAATATTTCACGAGAAAATACAATGCCGGACGTGCTGTCACGACTCTGTTTGATTGACATGTTTAATGAGAGGGTTCAGTTCAGGTGAGAGAGAGAGAGAGAGAGAGAGAGAGAGAGAGAGAGAGAGAGAGAGAGAGAGAGAGGTTGACCGTACGGTAATAACTGTTTATTCCAAACGCATGACGGCTATGAAGGGGTGACAGTCAGTGCTAGCGCAACGTGTAGGCGCTGAATGGAAAGGACACACGCCAGGATCGCGGCTGATTGATGAGATATGGAAAACACCTTTGACAGCTGACTGACTGACAAACACAAAGTTGCATTCGATGCTCAAATCAACAACGCATGAGCGACGCAGAATATTTTTTATCACGCGGGATGGGAGGTGGTTGCTAAGTGGGAAACAATGGTCTCAAAGAGTGGAGGAGTAAAGAATGACAAGGAAAGAATGATCATCAGCTCTGAGGGAATTTATGACTTGTTTGGAGGCATGATTGTAATGTAGACGTTTCCCTCCTGTCGTATTTCAGTGACTCTCTTCGATGGATAACCATGTGAAATGATGCATGGAAAGAGTTCTTATTGTCTATATAATGTACAAAAATTACATTTTCAAAAACTCCCACTTTACACTGCAAATGGCAAAGCTAAGTTTTTAAAATACTTTTTACGAGGAACGTTTTTCTGATTTAGAACGAAAGTCAGTTTTTCATCAAGCTTTCCCCGAAAAACATGACTTTTTTTACGCCGTTGTCTTCCCAGACGAAGGTTTGTGTCCATGTGATTTCAC
>JAWQFJ010021089.1:27500-42500 GCA_034096865.1 Theodoxus fluviatilis | reverse complement strand
AAGCGGGCACGCGATGGCTGATTTGCTTTGCAGGGGTGTAAATTTGTTTGTATGTGCACTTGAGCTTGTGGCTCACAAGTATGTAACGATGGTGATGCATAACTGTGTGAAAATATATGTGTATAAGTTCACGCGCCCGTTGAAGTGTGTGTTTAACAACGTGGGTAACACTGTGTGTCTAGGTGTGCGTGCATGCGCCCGTGCTTGCTCCCTGCATTCTGTTTTACTCTGGTTTGGAGGAAGCTAATGAAGTTTGAGGTTTTAATCCAGAATAGAAAACCACAATCCTTTCTCTCTCGAGTACGCTAAGTGCTTCACCACAAAACCCCGAAATTCCGCAAAATGTTCGTGATCCAACTTTCAACGACGGAGCTGTAACCTCAGACTTCACCGAAATTTGCTGGCAGGCATAGCCCTTTTTACTTCTACAGCCATCCCAGCAGTTCATGAAAACAATGTCTGGAGTCCCTTTCTATTTGCCAAACTTGTTCAACGAGGATCGATGTCGTTCGGATGGCAAGTTTTATGCGGATTTGTGGGTTTCCAAGGCCGAAAGGTTTTTTTCAATTGCCCAGTTCCTTGTGGGTTTCACAATCGAGTTTTATTCTCGTCATGAAAAGTCTTTGAGAACCTTTTCGAAAGGACAGCGCCTCTCTGTCTTGGCCAGGGCTGCTGAGACACTGGCGTGATGGTGTAGGAGCACTCTAAATGACGTGGCCAATTTTCTCCCCTGTGGCTGACAATGGAATTTAAATGTTCTCCAACATTTCACATCAGTACAGAGAAGGCAGTATTGAAGACTTTAGAAACTCTGACTGCGACGATCACTGTTTAGTAATTCACAAACAACAAATGTGACTGAAAGACAGACCTGCTTTGTAAGATGAGGTAAGCCTTTTAGAAAACGTCAGGCACCTTACATTTCATAGTTTTAGGCATGACTTTAGACACAGCATACCTCTCGACGATTTTCTCAGCAGATGTTGCATGGTGTGCTTTTGTTTTCGTGTTGAAATGACTTCTCAGCTGCTTACTGTGGGAAGCTGAGGATCGTAAGGAAGAAAAGCTGCATCAACACTGATGTCATGTTCTCTTTGTTTCTCCATCGTCACTGCTGCTTTTTACCGCCAACGTGCGTGACTTCGACATCGCATGCCGTGAAGAGCAAAGTAGCAATCAGGAAATTATGTTCTTTGCATTGTGCAGTTGTTTCTTCCTTTATTGCGTCGTTATTGCCTCTCTCTCTCTCTCTCTCTCTCTCTCTCTCTCTCTCTCTCTCTCACTCTCTATCTCACTCTCTCTCTCTCACTCTCTCTCTCTCTATCTCACTCTCTCCCACTCTCTCTCACTCTCTCACTCTCTCTCTCACTCTCTCTCTCACTCTCTCACTCTCTCTCACTCTCTCCCTCTCTCTCTCTCTCTCTCTCTCTCTCTCTCTCTCTCTTTCTCTCTCTTTCTCTCTCTACGTTTATGTGTCGCTGCCTCACTGTCTCTCTCTGACCGCGTCTCCCTATGCGATTCCTAAGAGGCGAACAAAATATAGGGATATCGTGACTTGATTTGCGTTTACTCTGAACTATTTTAGTGGTTTTCGTGCTTAATGGCCTTACATAGCCTACAAAGGCTGTTAGGCCGTAAAACTCCATCCATCATCACCATCATTGTCTGTGTTTCTCTCTCTGTCTGTCCCTCTCTCTCTTTCTCTTTCTCTCTCTCTCTCTCTCTCTCACACACACACACACACACACACACACACACACACACACACACACACACACACATGCACACATACACACGCACGCTCTCACAAGCTAGAACACGCACGTGGCCTTCACACTGTGGCATTTACTATTGTGCCTTATTCATTGTCTCAGCTACCGTATGTTTTATTGGTGTTGCGGTACACGTCAGAAACCTTAAACCATTGCATGTACACATGAGCAAATACTTGGTCTGTCTCCTGCAGCTCCTGCACGCCACAGATGAATGCAACGTCACTGCCTAACTTCGGAGGACAGTAATGATGATATTTCATCGTCGTCATCATCATCATCATCATCATCATCATCATCATCATCATCATCATCATCATCATCATCATCATCATCATCATCATCATCATCATCACTTTTTGTATTGCGTCATCTCCGAAAGGATCGCTCGTAGCGCTCAGTTGGGGTACTCTAAGATGTTTATTCAAAGACGCATGTCTTCAGTTGTCTTCTGAAGTTACTATGAGAAAAACATCCGCCTCAGAGAAACAGGAAGAGAATTCCACACAGCCAGGTCAGCTGACGAAAGGCCCGAGTCCTGAGGACTCATCCGTCTCTCTGAACACTGCCATCTGTTCTGGGCTTTTCTTTGAGAGGTCAGAAATCGCCATCTTGAAGGTCCTGTGGATGAGAAAAGCTCGTGACTACTGCGACCAGAATAACTCCACCCCCACTGAGACCGTCTTCGACTCTGGAGAGGGCAGAAGCGTCTTGGCTAGCTGGGAAGGAAAGAGACTCGACGGAGATGCTGGGTTTAAGTAGCGGCCATGGGCGCCCGTGGGTCAGGAGGAAGCTGGCAACGGAGATAATCTGGACTCACCAATCTGTGGACAGGTTGGCGATCAGGGAAAGCCAGACAACACGGACAGCCGACCTCCGATATTCTTGCGTCCCCTGGGGTCACGAGAAGGTGAGCATTTGGGAGGAAGGAAGTGGGTGTCAGTTATTTGCCCCATTTTCTTGATTGCAGCAACTTTCCTCCTTGAAATTGGATCATCCACGAATTCCCTTGGGGAAGAAACTGAAATTCATCAGCTTTTGAGTGGCGTGAAAGAGGTCAGCCAACGCTGCAAACGAGAGAGAAAGACAGAGGGGGGAAAACTCATAATATTGCCAAGTTCTTGTCGAGCCAAACGGAGAAGAGAATATAAACAGGGAAAAAAACTCGTCACGAGAGGGCGCGAACTGTGTTGCTCCATCACTCACATTGGGATGTTGTGCAGTTTCCGCCTTGCCTCAACAGCGGGGCTACGATAAGTGTAAGGAGTTTGACATCAGACAATCATTCACAACAAAATACTGCTTTTTCTGAGTTGATTACGTCGACGTTTGCTTGAACGCCATGTCCGATTGAAAAAGGGCGTTTGTGTGGCGGTGCTTAACCTTTTCATGATCAAGTTTTCATTGTTGGTATCAGATATTATGATCGACTACAGGCCGGTAAGCATACGTGTTTGAGTTAACTTTTTCTCATAGACGTGAGTTCTCTCTCTTGCGTCTATGGTTTCCTGTCTCAAATCTGTGTGTGGAGATTAAAGGATATATGATAAAGTAGAAGACGTGAAGTGTAAGATATTTGGATGGAAAGAGTCCAGTTTGCTTCCATGTATATTTGTTCCTTGTACGATGTCTCTGTCGCTCTTGTGTTCTTTGCATGACGGACGCAACAGCTGTGCGTGGTACTCCTTGCTGCCTGCCAGGGCTGTTTGAGGTCATGACCTCTGACGTCGGATTTCGTTGAGCTGCGTCAACATCTGACACTATGTCTGGCACGATGAATTTGCAATTTCCCCTTCTGTCTCCGTCCCCATCCTCATCTCTTCTCTCTATTCTATCTGTCTCTCTGTTACTGACTCTCCGTCGGCCTGTCTGCCTGCCAGCCTGCCTGCCAGCCTGCCTGCCTGCCTGCCTGTTTGTCTCTTTGACCGTCCGACCGCCCCCCCCCCCCCCCCCCCGCCCGTCTCTCTCTCTCTCTCTCTCTCTTCTGTATTCTCTCTCTTTCTTTCTCACTCTCAATCTCTCTCTCTCACTCTCACACTCTATATCTTTCACTCTTTCTCTTTCTCTCTTCATCGTCTTCACTCACACTGTTCTCTCGCTCTTCTGTCATCTCTCATCTGCACTCTCTCTTCTCTCATCTCCCCCCCTCCCCCGCAAACCCCCTCTCCTCTCCTCCTCTCTCACTCAGCCCCCCCCCCCCCCCCCCCTCTCTCTCCGGCTCTACGCGACCCTTGCGCGTTGTCCAGGGTTTACGACAGGCCATTGCCTGGCGCCAGACAAGATACTCCACGTCTTCAAAGACGCTTTATCAGTTCCGAGTGCCGAATAGTGGGAGGCTGGTAATCCTAAGTGTTTAAGATGGAAGAACGAGAGCAAGAGCGAGAGAGAGAGAGAGAGAGAGAGAGAGAGAGAGAGAGAGAGCGAGAGAGAGAGAGAGAGAGAGAGAGAGAGAGAGAGAGAGAGAGGCACAGAGAGAGAGGCACAGAGAGAGAGAGAGAGAGAGAGAGAGAGAGAGAGAGAGAGAGAGGCAGAGAGAGAGAGAGTAGGAGAGAGAGAGAGAGAGAGAGAGAGAGAGAGAGAGAGAGAGAGAGAGAGAGAGAGAGAGAGGCACAAAGAGAGAGAGGCACAGAGAATGAGAGACATGGAATGAGAAAGAGAATGAGAGAGAGAATGAGAGAGATAGATAGACAGACAGACAGACAGACAGACAGACAGACAGACAGACAGACAGACAGACAGACAGACAGACAGACAGACAGACAGACAGACAGACAGACAGGTAGGCAGGCAGACAGGCAGGCAGACAGGCAGGCAGACAGGCAGGCAGAGAGGCAGGCAGGCAGGCAGACAGGCAGGCAGGCAGGCACGCAGACACAGACAGGAGGACAGACCACAACGGACATACTGTAGGACGGAAAATGAATACTGACAGCTGATACAGCTGATCTGATCTAGGAACTGATGCACAGGCACTCGCGGATACGCACAAACGCTCACAAAGTAAACAATAATGATCAACGTTTTCTGTTAAGTCCAACTTTGTTTTTCTGGCTCAAGCTGCTTACATCGAATACAGTCATGCTTACGCCAGCACTTGATTTATTCTGTGGTCACCTCGCTTTTCATTTACGCGGAATAATCTTGTTATTCTTTTACTCTCCACAGCCCCCACTAAAGCCTCATCAGTCACCTGTAAAAAGTGATTACATTGTATCGTTTTCAAGCCATGCAAAATTCCTGTGGATCTCGGTAGTGGGGTTTCTCAGACGTCTTTGATGTTTATATAAATCACTTGAACTTGATCAGCATTCCACATGTATAATCCAGAGTTGTCGATGAACTTTTTTTCGTGTCCAGGTAACAATGGGTGGCGATATGTGCGAGGTGCTATCAAAATATTTCCGATCTGACCCCTAAAAAAATCTTAGAGTAACCTGAGATGTCAGTGGCCATCATCACCCTCAAAGTAGTCTTCTTTGGAGGTTAATACAACGGTCCCAGCTGTCTTGCCGTCGTTGGAATGCCTTCTTAAAGTCCTATACCTTCAATCTCTTCAGCACAGTCCTCATCTCTTCCTAATTCTTCTCAATGGTATCACATCTGCGCCATTTGAGCTTCAGTTTTATTCCAGAAAGAGGAAAAAGGTCACAGATGACCAAGTCAGGAGAATAAAGAGGGTGAGAGACGGCGATCATGTTGTTTCGGACGAAAAACTGCGGCCCTTTGATGGACGTGTGCTGACAGGAGGGTCGGCACGAATTTGGCGGCGACTCGACGCATGTCCAAGTCTTCAAACATAACTGATTCCAAGTGTTTCAGAAATATCTGGAATGCTTCTCCAACGATCTTTATGAAGTTATTATTAAACTTTCTCGACATTTTCTAGGGTTCTGCATGTTGAAGACCGTCCTAAACGTTTACTGTCGTCAAGCAACGTTCATTGTCGAGAAGACTCTCTTGGCCTCGTTTGAAATGGTTATGTCGTTCACAAATGTGTATGTTTTGCCTACAGAACCTCCACAAAACGCCTGCTAAAGCAGTTGCTATGTTTTCAACATGTTTAACACAGAATACACGCACGTCGCTTGAGTTTCGCATTTATTTTCGGAAGCGAGAAAGTCTTGAAAGGCGTGGTAAACAAAGAAGCACTCCGCAATCCCACGTCCACTTAATGCCCTGCTGCCTAGCACACTGACTCACAAGGCTGCCAGGTAGTGCCATCTGCCGGCACACTGCGAGTTCGGGAACTCTCTGACAGCACCTCGTACTCACTTCCAAAATGCTTGGGTGAACTCGTCTATGGGAACGTGGCTGTGCGAGTGACACGGCTCGTATTCAGGCCTACACTTTGCCGGCACTCAGTCAGTGGGTTGCAACACGAAAGCAAAAGCTCTCACGTTTTACCCTGTCCTCTTTTTCTATTTTCTTCACGCGCAATTTGTGATAGAGCACCATTTACAACGGAGAGTTACGGTCTGGAAGAGACAAATGGACGATTTCCCTCTATGGTGGTTCTGCAATCGATACGGTAGGGATAACACGGTTTCCCCATCCCCTCAACACCACCAAGAAAACTATGTTTCGCACTTGTCCTGTTGCCGGACGTTTAAAAACGGAAAGTCATGCTCATGACGCGATGAGCCACACAGAATCCGAGTGTCGAGGATGTTTCGGCAGTCGAAGATGACGTCACGGAAAGGCAATTACGCGCTGTCATGGCGACCTCTAGGCTCATCCTTCATGGGAGGAAAGGGAGAACACTGCGTCGTCCATCCAACCCCAGACCCCCGCCACATAGGGCTTCTGCCGCCTGGTGGGAGCCCAATGCATACAGAGCTAGAATCTCATTGACAGAGAGGATGGCCTTCTCAGAAGACTTGGACCTGTTGCCTCTTCGAGCCCCTGATCGCCGCCGTTTTCTCATTTGGAAACGTAAATAGCCAGACCTCCTGATGAGCATCTGTTCATGAATGGGAGACACTCTATTTGCGTTGAGGTCAAACCAGCGGAACGTCTTGTTTGACTTTCTAATGTCATGCACGTAGACCACATCGTCGTATACGACCTTGAGGGAATGAATGGGTTACTTCCACCTCCCCACTGCATGAACGATTGGTCTCGCCCACGCATATGGCCAGACACATTCCAGTCTTACAGTGGAGTAGGAATGCTGTGTTCAAGTGCAGGACGTAGTTTTGAATGGTTGCAATGCATGCATGAGTTACATGCGTGTCTCTTAGTAGTGACATTGTGTTCGAGTGGGTCTTTTTATGGTTGCAACATGTGCATGTATTTACACGCGTGTCTGTTTCTTGGATTCAAGAATATCAGCATGCGACCATGGATGCAAACCACGTGTGCATTCGAGCGCTAGCGAGTCCACATCAGTGATAAATGTAAGTGTGTGCCAGTGTGAGCATAATTGTGCTTGACAGAAAAGCAGAACTGTGTGCATGCGTGCGCGCGCGCGTGCGTTTGTGTGTGTGTGTGTTTGTTCTCGCGCGCGCGCATTTCTCTCTCTCTATCTATCTCTCTCTCTCTCTCTCTCACACACACACACACACGCACACACACAAACACACACATGCACGCACGCACGCACTCATGCACGCACGCACGCACACACACACGCACGCACGCACACACACGCGCGCGCACTCACGCACGCACACACACACACACAAACACACAACCACGCACGCAAATACGTGCGCGCGCGCGTTTATAACTTCAATTAAACTTTCAAAGCACCGTGTTCCTATACAACATCCAGCAGGTCCATCGCGAGTGGGATACAACATTAGACGTGCATGCCCTTTAATTGCAATATCCAAATCGCAACAGCAATTCAAGTGAACAGTTGTCGTGGCTATGGGAGATGTCTGAAAATGGCACGGAAGACTGAGCCTGCGTATCTCGTCAAACCGCAGCTCTTCCGCTTGCGTCTGTCTTTAAAGACATGCGGCGTGTGGCCTTTTCAGTGGCAATGCTTATTAGACATTTGGCGGGTTACGATTGCCTCGACAAAACTGATAAACATCTAATCAATGGCCAAAGGTATGCTGTTTGTGAAGGCGATATAAATCTCTTCCTAAAGTGAAACAGTGGTCTACCTGACAATGGAAGGAAGCCCTTTAAGGCAGATTGGGCTCAGGAGGAATCAATTTTCAAATCTCATCAGATTAGCTGCTTCTTTCCTTTAAGATGTCTTCTCGTATTTTTGAGATGACTGACTTTAGTGGTTTAGGGCATTTGGATCCCTGCGGCATTGAAGACAATCGACAAGACAGAAGGTGGGTATTTTTCCCTAAATTAATTTTGCGTTTAAAGTTTGCTGCAGTTAAAATGTCACGTGCATGCGGTTGACAAAATTCGTTAGCCTCTTGTCAGAGCTTTGTAAATTATACTCCTGTCAGAAAAGGCCTTAGTGATGATATGCACGCTTTTGTGGAGGAGAAATCAATACCAATCATGGCCTCTGAAACTTGACACCAGTAAATGTAACCTCAAACCTTTTAATATCCATGGCGCGGTTTAGAGTGGCAGCTGCCTGAGTTTCCTGACATCGGGGGTTTCGGGTTTCCGTTTATTCGTCGCTCCATGCACACTGAGTCCGTGTGGCGCCACTCTAGCAAAGGTTATAGGTTACACAAAGATAGTTCATTAGCTCATTGTTGTGAGGATCGAGACACGTTGCGCCCCAAGCGGCAAGAAATATGGGGAAGTAATCACAACGCTTAGAGACATGTAAAAGTGCTTGTTTGTCGACGCGTTTCTGATGCGTTCCGATCATGTTTGTGAATACATTTACGGTGTAATGTGTAATAAAATGATTTGCTGCAATAATGGGGGTGTTTTGGCTTTGTTTTTTGTAGCAGGCGTTGTGAAATCGATATATTTGGTTCATCGAAATGGATGGTTTTGCGCATGTCCGTGAGCCTATAGTCCGTTTAAACATTGCTCGATTCGATTGCGTACGTCTGCTAGCCACCTAGGTTCATACCGTGAGGTTTGTTTTCTTATCTTCTGTGGGTTTTGTGCAGAAAGTATACGTTAAAACAGTCTAATATGACTATTTTCGATTAGTTTTTAATCTAATTAATATTTTTGCATGCTTTAACGCGGCCGGATCTTTGGCATAACTCCCCGGGCGTGCGAAGTCAGTAGCGTCTGCACTGACAGAGCAATGTTTAAACGGACTATAGCCTCACGGACATGCGCAAAACCATCCATTTCGATGAACCATATATTTCGATTTCACAACGCCTGCTACAAAAAACAAAGCCAAAACACCCCCATTATTGCAGCAAATCATTTTATTACACATTACACCGTAAATGTATTCACAAACATGATCGGAACGCATCAGAAACGCGTCGACAAATAAGCAGTTTTACATGTATCTAAGCGGTGTGATTACTTCCCCATATTTCTTGCCGCTTGGGGCGCTGCGTTTCCGAGCGTCTTGTAACTTTATATAGCAAAAGCTCGGCATGAGCTATCTTTGTGTAACCTATAATCTTTGACTCTAGGGAGGGAGGAAGCGAAGGAGAACAGGAGGGAAATAGTGCAGGCAGGTTCATAAATGGACGAAAATTTAAACCGTGTTTAGTCAGACGAGCATAAACGTGAATTGGTACAAGTGTGTACGAAGGTCAAAAAGTCCCGGCAACTATCAATTCAAGATGTCACAAATTCATTTCATGCCGTCGCTCTGTGGTTGCTTTGTGCATGTGCTGCCTGTAGTCATCAGACAGCTCCAAGACACAGCTGAAGATTTATCAGTATGGGTTTGAGGCACGGACAATTCATCAATCAATGTCATCCTTCCCCCATGGCATATGCTGCTCTCCATAGCGGAGCTACTGAAGCAAGCCCCCAATGATCTGTGGACTTAGCTTTCTGGTGAGGAGGGCTACAGTATGAGAAGTGTGCGCTGTCGAAGCAACTTCGTTTGAGGTGTGTCCTAATTGGGCAAAGCTTCAACCTCCTTCGGCGAATTGACCGCAGTTCAAAGTGGACTTTGGCGATCATGTTTGTTTAATTCCTAAGTATATTTGGACGAGGTAGACCGACGATGAGTCCTGGTCGGTCGTGTAAGATCGCTCTTTCGTTTGGGAGTCGCGGAAAGTCTAGGTTGTAATTTTCATCGTCGTGCACTTGGGCCACTTCGTATGCCACAGGGCCCGAACACTGTTCGACCTTTGTTAACGTCGGCTACTGCGTCCAGTTAGAACACACCTTTACAGGCAACCAATGCTAACGTTACGCCTTTAGGATCGAACAGCTTATGGACAACCACCCACGGCTTCCTCCTAAGTCTGCCTGAAGAGATCAGCCAAGCAATGCACACATCAGCCATACCTGCCATTCATTATTACTCACATTTCTGTGTGTCTTACAAACATGGGGAAGCGATTGCGTTCATAAACGGTGATCAGCAATGCTATCAAGACGTCTTATCTCTTTGCTTCAGACCCAGGCAAAGACAGCTAATTGGGATAACCTTGCCTCCACAGACATTACCAATTGCTGTTGATCAGTGTAAGGGAGAATATCAACACGGTAGATCTATCCTCTGAGGAATTGTGATGGATTTTCACATGATGTGATAGGTGGGTACTCCGAGAACTTGAAAGCTGGTGACAGCATTGATCAGTATTGATCACTATCAAATCATTTCTTTCCGTGCCATGTGTAACGCACGGCATTATTGTCCACGTGAAAATGTCATCTTTGCGGTAGTGTCAAGTGAAATGGAGTAACTAGTCTTGTATCAGATGCATTCCGTGAACCCGAGTTAGTATTGACTCTGGCACAGTTCGCAATGAATGCTTAATAGACTTGACCCTTCGCATTACAGCATTGCGCCAAAAATAGTTCGTCCTGATACTTTTTTTCTCCACTTTTTACAGAAATCATTCAGATGTCAAAACATGTTTTCATTTCAACCCAAACATGTTACTTTATCGAAAAAACGCTTGTTTATTGCCTCAACAAGAGTAAGTTTGCACGAAATAGTCTTAGAACTACTTTAACGACGTATATCAGGGAGCAGATCGGCTATCCCAAAAGCCTCTCGTGTGACCTCCATTTGCATAATTCGGACAAAAATCTTCCATCACGTGATGTCAACTAGGCTAGAGACACATTCGCCGGTAGGCGAAGTCTCTAGTGAACAAGAATGATATCAGATGAAGCGCTCTACTCTTGATTGGTTTTTCATCTGATTACTGGGAATGTACTTGGTGTGTGAATTCATCTAAATTCAGCCTAGTGGATACTACTGGAACAGTAGTGACAGATACCAAAGACATTGCGAACTTGTAATAGCTCTGTTTTATCCAGTAAAAGTCATTTCAAATCTTCCACACGAACGAATATAGAGCTCATAATTTCTGTCCAACCTGTTTCAGTTTCAGAAGCCATCTCATATATTCTCATCGTTTAGAAAGTCTGAAGGGAAAACAAATCAAATGCATTGCACGAGGTCGCGTCTCAATAAAACCATACACAGGCATCCCACGTCGTGAGAGATGCACGGCAAAAAATAGGTTAGGCTCGGAAAAAGCCCCCGTCTCCCTTGGTTTATGGAGGGGGCTTTTAACTGAGAACGGCTCCTAGTAGATTAGCATCTTCTGCGACGGTTCATATCTGAAAACAAGTCAATACAGCAATAAATTGCATTTGGCGCCCACCAGGTAATCTAAATGGCAAGATTTGCATCCCGGGCACGCCGCTGCCGTTTTGCAGAGATGGGCTTGTTGACAGGCGCGAAGTCTACTAAACTGGCTGACCCTGGAACCAGCATGGACACCATGAGGTGATTTCAGTGATAATGGAACACCAGGCAGGCTGGCAGGCATACCCGCAGACATCCAAACAAATAAATTATACTGCAGTTGTGGGAAATCTTTGCTACAACGGTTTTGCCTCAGAACGTTTCTGAACAATTTTTCTCTGCGTTCGGAATGAAACGTTAGCAGGAGGAATTTTTCATCGAAATGACCATCACTGATATGAAGATGAATTACCTGGTATCTCGAGAGATCAACACGTTGAGGGATGCAATGATAATGTTTCAGCCACGCACAAAATGTTGGTTGTGAAGAGTTTGAACAAAAACTGCATTTGCAAATGAACTTTACGTTGCAGCCTGCATTGAACTTCTCCTTAGTATATTTGCATTAATATCTATTCCCTGGAGGACTCTCTCACAATAATGTTCTTCTAAGAAAAGTCCGATGTTCTCTAGGAGAAACATAACGGAACACATTCGTACACTTAGATATTTAAATTATGTTGGATACAGCTATTGTTGGTATTCATCTTGTCGCTGGGTTTTTCTTACGGTGTTCTTCAATTCAAGTTCTGCAACATTGTTACAAGGCGCACATACAGCTGATGAAGTAAACTTTTTCAGCATCTGCAAGGAGAATCGTTCACTGTGCGAAACCTTCCCAGCAGTGGCCCAGAGAGAATGGATATTTTTTATTACTCCACCACATCTCGAGGCTTTCTGTGCAGAAACGTGTACGTGCATGCAGAATTAGAGCTGAACTTTTATTGTGTGGAGGCTTTTGTCTCCTCCACACCTAGGTGGGAATTTTTTCCACTCTGGCGGTGAGAGACGTAACTGAAAGGGCATTGACGCCGAGCCGTCGAAGTCGACTTGACGACTGCAGTGGGAGCTGCAAGAGTCCGAGGACAAGGAGAGGAGAGACGCAGCCAGAAGCCTCGACCTCAGTCTTCGATCTGTTACTTGGCCCGTTCCCTGGGTAACACTTGCTTGGAGTCTTTGCTGTTTCCGGTACCAGTCTCCTCTCCTCTCTCCAACACCCTCCACTTCCCCCTTCACGCCTCTCACCCCCACCCCCACTTCTTCTCTCCCCATGTACGTGTCCTCCCCCGTCTCTCTTTTTTTATTATTCTCCAGCTCCGACTGGCCCCCACCCGATCTCTTTTCCCTGCATCTCTTCCGGCTGCACTGTACTTCACCTGATCTCTCATCCCAATGCTACCCATCCCCTCCTTCCCCCTTCCATACCCGATCTACTATCATGTCACCAGCCCACCCCTCACCCCCCGAATTCCCCTCGCCGATCTTCCTCACTCCCACCCGAGCTCTCCTAGACAATTCTCCCCCATCAGCCAACCCCCTTATCCCCACTTCCAATCCCCACCCCGCCTTTTTTCTTCTCAACCTTTCCCGCCCTCTCCAGTCCACACCTACAAGCCTCCCCTCCACGAACCTCATCAAGCACCCACCCCGACCCCATGTCTTGTCCAGCCTCAGCCTGCCCGCGGGCGAGACACAGCTCTTGAATCTCCGCTCTCGGCATCCGAAGAATGTGCGTTTTAAATCTTTTGTTTTGATTGATCTTGAAAGTCCCTCCCCGTCTTGATTCGACGATCAATATTTCTGTAACATCCACTCTTTGCCAGATTTGTCCTGTCCGCATAATGCTGTCACCTGTTTGCTGATGGCTGCTCTACCACACAGAGTTATTTACGTGCTTAACATACGCCGCCTATGTTGACATAGCTTCGTGGCTTACCTTTACAAAAAACTTTGCTTTATTCTTGCCTCTATTTAGGGCATCATTTGCGCGATGACGTCCGCAGTTTTCAAAGAAAATGTATTGTTACGATATTTGACGCCAAAAAGTGAGCAACTGGCTTGTTCCGTTTCGAAGATGTGCAGCTCTAGGATCAAATTTTTTCGATCGTTATTTTATTGTTGGTTCCCCCTTTATGTTCAAGCTGTGCTGTAATGTTCAGTGAGTACCGCTATTTAAAGTAACAATGCCGTCTCTATCAAATCGCTGGTTACCGTGCAGTTTTGGTCTTTTGACGGTTATTTTGTTTTCTTCCAAATTGTCTTATTAACGCGTTGTTGCATCTTGTGCTGTATAATCAATTTGAGGGCTCTAAAGGTGTCTTCACTGAACAGTGTGTATTCAAGCGTTGTAAGAGCTCTCCTCTGTCCGGTTTATTTTCTCTGTGGGTCTTTGAAAGCGTTCATGCGTACAGAAACTTGTCTGATATTCTGAGAGTATCGCAAGTCGTTGTGTGCATTTTGATGTTCAGGAAGCTTTCCACAGTGCACCTCATCCTATAGTGTTCTAAAAGCATGCTACCACAGAGGTCCACAATCCGACTTTCCGAGAAAGGTTTAATGTTAAGTCCTCCTCTGGTGATTTGAGGAGCTCCACTGTGACGCAAGTTGTCCTGCAGAATTTACTGAAGCAGTTCTGTCGTTGAGTATTATTGATTCAACACTTATCCTGAAACACTCGGACAGCCTCGAAGTCCGTGGTTTCCTGTTTCTTTGTTGTCCAAGCCTCGATTCATCTTCACAGCTACTCTCGACAGCAGCCTGGCGAAGAGATGCTGGAGCCGAGCGACATTTGAGGCTGCATGTGTGTGGCTTCCACTCCAGACTGTCATTCTCCATTCTGCTCGCTCTCCCAAACCCGCGCCTACCTCGCAGCACTTCAAAGGGGATCGAGAAATTCCCTCCTCGATGAATAGTGTTTATCTGCTCCGACGAAACATTCCTCCATGTCTGCTCTGGGGTTGGCAAATCCATCTACGTCCTTTGTCGCTTTGATCATTTATGTTCGTTAATAGGTGTGATATATTTGTGTACTACCCATGCCACATCAAAGCTTGACACGTGGGTGGTTTAAGATGTATATATAAAAGAAAGATTCACATTTAGGAGTTTGCCCCGATATAATATTTCTGAAAGACGTTATATTTAAACAATTCTGTTTGGGTGAGAAGATTTGTAGTTTACGCTGTGTATTTGGCGCGACTGGCAAAGTCGCCATTTGGAATTAGACCCGATAAGATAGTTGTCAAAGACGTCATATATGTAAGTTATTGCCGTGCCTTGATAAATGAGCAGAATATAAATGCCACGAGCAACATGAATTTGCCGTGACACATCTCCGTGACAGATCTCTAATTACTTCAAGAATAAGATTTCCGAATTTAACCGAAAAAACAGTGTGCATGATTGAACAATTTGGAGTAAAATGCATTTGTAAATAAATTGAATATGTCCCGTCTACCTCTGAACCTAAGTCTTAGTTAAAACTTGATCAGGTGCCTCAATGACTAGGGATTAAGTACAAAGTGATATGAGATCCAGATAAAGGGAAAACAATTATTTAAAATGTGTTATTTTGCAGTGTTTTTAAATTACACGCACACACACACA
>JAWQFJ010021089.1:12500-17500 GCA_034096865.1 Theodoxus fluviatilis | reverse complement strand
TTCCTTGACATTTTGCACACTTACTGGAAGTTAGGTCCGATTGAATGTTTCAAATTTTTAGAATCGAGGTTTGAAAAGAAAGTGACTTTTTAGGTCGTAAACTCGAAAACACCCCCTTGACGGAATGGCGATATTTTCGCCTTTTCCTTCACTCCCGTCGCCAGCAGCGTTTCTCCCACGCTGTACGAGCGCTCACCAGTTACATAAATAGTTTTCGTGATCCTCCCCAGAAAAAAATCGCCTTTGCTTAAAAAATACCGTTTTACAGTCAAAATTGGTGTCTCCACCCGCGCGGCCGGTCCGACTCTTAGAACAGCCACTCCGCGCAGTGCGATAGAGTAGGCCTACACTACCAAGTTCTGTTCGCGTGGCCTAATGGCGGTGAATCGATATTAAACTTGGCAGAAATAGACCTTGAGTATCCTAAAATGTAAAAGACCACTCAAATTTCATGAACTATCATCCATTTTTCTACTATTTACAGTGCATAAAACGAACCGAGGGGGTTAGCGGAAATCAACTTTATAATTGCTTCACAAACACTTATGTATGTCAGTTCCCGAATAGCTCACCTGGTAGAGCGATGAACTATTGTTTTGTTAGGTCATGCGTGAACTGGTTCGAATCCGCTCATAATTTATATATATATGCCAAAACCTGGAGGTTCAGCGCCAGCGGTTTTTGTCTCCTGCGTGGTTTTGTTTCTGTACTAGCACCAGGGTCCGTATGGACCGCAATCTCATTCTCTCTCACGGAAACAGCTCTTTGGTGGTGACAGTTTAATGTTATCATCGCGTTTGCTCGACAACTCTTCGTCTATCGCCTGCAAGGTTTCGTCTCTACAGTAGAGACGAAGTACTCATGTAACTCTATCCTAATTGCACCAGAATCCGATTGTGTGGCCTGAAAACGGTTGTTGGCAGAAGGCAGCCCAAAATTCATCACTGCATTTGCACAGAAGCACAGTGCTGGATGGGTGTTGTGGATCGGTATGCTACAGGGACGCGATGTAGAAGGTCCCACATTTCCAACGTCTAAAAGGAAGAGTGCAATTTTTTTTCGTAAGCAAAACAGCTATGGAAGTATGTTTAGACTGCATGTTGTGTTTGAAATACATTTGTGTTGCTTTTGTGAAAAGTGGAACTTTGTGTCTGAAGCCGATTTCTGAGCTCACTTTCGGTGCTCAACGAGAGGAGATCACATCACTTGGATTTTGTGACGTTGTAACGTTTCTAGTGTGATGCACTACGTTCAAAGTGGAATGTAGTACGCACAAAGTGGGACGTAGTGAGCACAAAGTGGGACGTAGTACGCAAGCGTCTTGATGTGATTTATCGGAAAGTGATTGATATACCACTTATTTAACTGTAGTTGGCATTTTCAAGTTTGCTATTGTATTAATGAAAATATCCTCGAATATTGCATTTTTTAAATCCCTAACTTAAACTGTTCCTTAAAACATATCTACTGCGTTTCGATTGATACATTATACGTGTTGTACGTGTGATGTTAAAGCCTGGACTAAGCAGATAATGTGTTGACAGTGTTACTGAATCCGTCTACCAAGCCAGTCTGGCATGGAGGGCTAGGGATGGAGGACACGTCCACCAGTTGGAGCGTGGGACGGTTGCCACATGCCTATGGCAGGAAGACAGATCGCAGCCAATGTATTCGTAGCTGGCCACCAGGGGCCTCGTCTGTCCATGGCCCATCATACCTGATATTCCCTCTGCTAATCCTGGGTGCCCAAGCAGGAGACTGGACGCACACAGCCAGCAGCTGAGCTTTCTACCCAGGAGGGAAATGGGTGCCCGTGAGGGCTGAGCTGGACCAATCATCCTGGAAGATTGGGTGCGCTACACTCACTCGCAGGTTGACTACAAGGTCACGAGGGACGACAAATGGTGTGGAAATAGGTCGACATAGCTTGACAACTAAAGGGCAATGCTATGCTTGTTTATGAGAATAAGCAAATGTTTGTAACACGTGTATTTTCCTTATATTTCCAAAGTTTCAATGTTTCCAGGCTGTGACATTTTTCAGAAATATGTTCACGAAATTAAAGAAAAAACATGTACGTCTGCTCGTATTAGTGTGCACTTAGCTTTTTCCCAGATTTGCTGTTTTTGTTGTCATTTAATGTAATCTAATGTTTGCAAGTGATGCCTTTCCATTCATCTGAAGCTCAAGCATTTCAGGTGAAACTGTTGGATAGTCAGGAACTAGAATGGAAAGGAAGGATATCACGAGATTGTGTTTTAACGAAGATAAAAAGAACTTGGCTAGTGAGATCAAATAATGAGTAGAAAGATGTTGACACAGCAGCACTCGAATACCCATCCCTATTTCCGGGATTGGCAGCTTGCGAGCCTGCGCTAAATTTGAAGAGCTCGCCCCTACGGTGAGGCAAGGTTGAGGGAGGAGAGTACGCTTAGAAGATAGACTTGTTGTCAATCGAGGCTAATTTGAAATATACGTCAAATATATCGCTAGAAGAGAAAAGTATCAACAACAACTGCATGAAAGGAGAAGAATCGGATCCAGGAGTTCTCAATGCGAGGGAATCAGACCACTGCTGTAGCTCACTGGATTGGCAGTCACCAGCCACTGCCCAATACCTGAGCTGCAGTGGCAGAGAGATCGTCGTCAGATCCGAAGGTCTGCTGCCCAGAACGGTGTCTTAATGACCTGATGTAGTTTCAGTGCACCGTGATAACCACTTTGGATGCCAGGGAACGTTCCTGGCAGTGCACGTGGAAAACCCCCGAGAGCCCAGCATTATTGTGCTCCAACCTCTTAAAAGAGCGTTGAACGCCCGGTAGGATGTTGCAATCGCCATATATTTACTTGTTACAGCAGTTTATGATTACTGCGCATGGACATTTTTCCTCTGGAAAGTTGAACTGTCGACATTACTGACAAAATGATGTACTTATTTCAGAATACACCTTATGCCCGATGAGAGACGGTACCTGCAGTCCAAGTTCCGAAAGAAAACCTGCAACCCCAAGTTCGAAGAAAGCTTCGTATTCCAGGTACGTTGAAGGTTTCCTTTGTGAGTTCACGAGGAAAACCCTCCTGCGTTATTTGAATGTCATCTCCATTTTATCAGACGATTTTTCGAAACGCGGCTCTCTGACCAACATCCGCTGCGGGTATTCCCGGGTGGAATGGTGTTTCAACGTCAGTATGATAGCATTGACAAATTTTGTGCTGTAAGATTAAATATACTGATCACAAAGACAAGACATTTCTTTACTGAGTATTTGTCATTAAAAAATGACTAAAATATGATTGACATGAGCCCTAAGGCAGCATTATACCAAATATCACCAATGTCTGTCAATCCTTTGTATCAATGAGACGTCAGTCAAAATGCACAAGCAAACATTTACTTTCAAAGCTATCTTCCATTTCGACAAGCACGAATTAATTTTATCATGTTAAAATAATGTGTGTTGAACCTATGTACCACTTGTGGCCTTGCAGTCTGTCTGCACTACAAACAGACACTAATAAACACATTTACCCATCCTGACACATCACTTTCACATGTTTAAAAGCACTTTCAACAGAAGTGATCATGTCAGTGCATGTCTCATATGCAGGGAAGTTAACAAGATGAACACGTTACAGCTGCTGTATGGGTACCGGACCTGATACTTGAACAAGTATAGAGGAACCATCAACGTATGATTTTAATAAATAAAATAACAACAGGTCTGTGCCTACATACACTTTCCTGCATGATTGTGTTTGTGTGCATGTCCATACGTGGATATGTATGTATGCGTGCATGCGAGCGTGTGGAAAATGTTGTCCACATACTCTTCGTATAAGTGAAAACCTCATGAACCTATGACCCCGTGCTTACAAAAGTGGTAATATGTAAATTGGTATAAATCCTGCACACCTTAGATGAAGCCGAACATTTTGACGCACAGATCCATAACATCAGCTTCAGGGAACCACATTTTGAGAGTATCTCTGGACGACAGGCAATGAACATTGCATGAATGGTGTTGCCTTTTGTAACTTCGGGTGTCCCATAGGCCCATCCAGAACCGGCTGGTTAAGACCAGTGTTGCCATTGTTTACAGGTGTCCTATAGTTCCATCCAGGATCGAGTAGGCCTACTAAAGACCAGTGTTGCCATTGTTTACAGGTGTCCTATAGTTCCATCCAGGATCGAGTAGGCCTACTAAAGACCAGTGTTGCCATTGTTTACAGGTGTCCTATAGTTCCATCCAGGATCGAGTAGGCCTACTAAAGACCAGTGTTGCCATTGCTAACAGGTGTCCTATAGGTCCACTCAGGACCGAGTAATGAAGCTGACCGTCTACGACGTGGACCGCCACAAACGTCACAGGGTCATCGGCCATGCCTTGTATGCCCTGAGGGAGCATGACGTGGACAGCATGGAACGCGTGGTGGTGTGGCGTGACCTGGAACGCGAGGTGGCCGAGGTAAGATGTCGTCGACGTAGTTGTCGTCGTTGTCGTCGTCGTCGTCGTCATCATCATCATCATCATCATCATCATCATCATCATCATCATCATCATCATCATCATCATCATCATCATCATCATCATCAATTGTCGTTGTCGTCGACGTCGTCGTCATCATTACTTAAAAAACACAACAACAACAGATTCTATTTTGATATCCTCCTCCTCCTCCTCCTCCCCCTCCTCCTCCTCCTCCTCCTCCTCCTCCTCCTCCTCCTCCTCCTCCTGCTCCTCCTTCTCCTCCTCCCCTACCTCCCCCTCCTCCCCCTCCTCCTCCTCCTCCTCCTCCTTCTCCGCATGGCGCTGTCATACGGCTTCTTTTCTTTTGTCATCATCTTGAATGTTTATTTCTTCCTCCCCCCCTTGGTTTTCGAGTTCCTTAGTCTTGTTACCCCTGCTTCCGCCTCCTGCTGTTCTTCCTCCTGCTCCTTGTCCTGCTCCTGCCGCTCCTGTTTCTCCCACTCGTGCACCTCTTCCTGCTGTTTGTCTTCT
>JAWQFJ010021089.1:0-7500 GCA_034096865.1 Theodoxus fluviatilis | reverse complement strand
GGAGTTCCAGTTGAGAAGGGAACATTGTGTAGCAGTTGCTGTGTGCAAAGTGTGCCATAAGGCCGGAGCCACTCATTGTATCTCTCATCGGCTGGGACCCCTGGCTGCTGGGCTCTCGGGACCTACTCCTGTAGCTCAGCCAGGGGTGGACCCAAACAGCCACAGAGGCCCCTGGAGGGCATTGGGATAGGGTCCACCATTCACATCAGTGCAATCACACTACCCTGGAATATGGAGCTCAGTCCACGCGCAACAGTTAATTGGTCGCCTACACCCGTATCCACTGCCAAGAATCATCATACACGCATGTTCCAATATTTTAAAAATCAACACCTTATCCTCCCTCACCAGTTCTTCTGGCAAAAAGATCGTTCAGTGAAGCGCTATATCTTTCCATATGCTTAATGATTGTCCCGAGATTTTTAAAACTTATTTATTTTGTGTGTGTGATAGTTTTGAGAGAATACCGCCCAACAATTTATTGCACCCTCAGCATAGTAACTCTTCGATTCATCTGGAAGAATACGGTGTGTTTCGTTGAAACGTAACTACACTGTACATGCGGCGATGTCGTAGCCTCTTTTTTGTCCTCACCTTTAAGACGTAATTGCAGAAAGTCTGCGTGAAGACGGAAAACTTCAGTCAAGCAACAGAAACAGAACACTGTGTTCTGAATGTAGAAGTAGCAGAGAACGTTCTTAGACGAGAGGCCTACATTTCAATTGCCGGTTTCAAGCAGCTCTTCGCAACGACAGACGCAACCTTCATGACGAATATGCTTCGATCTTTGAGCACCAGCCGTCGCATAGGGTAGACTAGACTGGATTGTTGGAGACAGTTTGACAGTTGTGAACTCATATTATACTGATGTCTTCTTTGGCTCCTTTGTTCAAAATTGTAGTCGATAACGATGATGATGCAAAGCATGTGTCAATGAATGATGGGTCCAGTGTCCACCTCTATACGCATTCTCCATCTTGCATGTGTCTGCCCTCTCTGTATGCATGTGTGTGTGTGTGTGTGTGTGTGTGTGTGTGTGTGTGTGTGTGCGTATGTCTGCCTGCCTCCCTGCCCTCTCTTTCTCTCCCTCTCTCTCTCTCTCTCTCTCTCTCTCTGTGTGTGTCTGTCTGTGTCTGTCTGTCTCTCTCTCTGTCTCTCTCTGTCTCCCTCTGTCTCTGTCTCTCTCTCTCTCTCTCTCTCTCTCTGTCTGTCTGTCTGTCTGTCTCTTTCTGTCTCTCTGTGTCTCTCTGTCTCTCTATCTCTGTCTGTCTGTCTCCCTCTGTCTGTCTGTCTCTCTCTGTCTCTCTGTGTCTCTATGTCTCTCTATCTCTGTCTGTCTGTCTGTCTCCCTCTGTCTGTCTGTCTCTCTGTCTCTCACCGTCTCTCTGTCTCTCTGTCTCTCTCTCCCCCCCCCCCCTGCCACGTGCATTATCCCACCTGATAGACACCTGGCTGCACGCCATTAACACCACAAAAGTGATAGGATCTGTCTTCCTAGATTTCAGAAAAGCCTTTGACATGGTACATCACGGCATACTATTGGATAAACTGGCTCTTTATTTTCACGGTCACACGACTGTGAAGTTTTTTCAGACATTCCTGGATAATCGACAACAATGTGTCCAATTCGATGGGCACGTTTCCAAGTATGGTATTCTAAAAGCGGGTGTCCCACAGGGATCTGTACTAGGCCCCCTTTTATTCTGCTTATTCATAAATGACCTACCCTTGCATATCACAGATAGAAAGGTCTCATGTAACATGTTTGCAGATGATACAACGCTGTCTACCGCGGACAGCTCAACCGAAGCTGTGGCAGATAAACTCCAAAAGAGTCTTGATGAAATATGTTGCTGGTGTCTTTCAAATCATATGGTCCTGAACCCATCCAAAACCAAGTATATGGTGATAACCACAAGGCAAAAACATCAACTACATCCTTTGTCACTCCCTCTCTCACTTGATGCTGGGCCGATAGAAAAGGTGAAAGAACACAAAGTGCTTGGGGTGATGATTGACGAACAGTTAGACTGGAACTCACACATAAATCTGATGTGCAAAAAGATTTCAAGCAATCTCTTTCTACTGTCAAAGCTGAGGCACTTTGTAGACACGGAAACCTGCAAAATCTTTTTCAGTGCCCACATCGTATCACACATCAATTACGCATCAACATTGTGGGATAACTGTAGTGAAGCTAATTTGAAGAGAGTTAATTCACTATACAGAAGAGCTTCTAAGCTTATGATCCCAAATAAATCTCTCAGCACTGAAAAGAAAATGGAAATGCTTGACATTTTGCCTCTCCATAAGCATCTGCAGCTCAATAAGTGTGTGCTTGTGAAAAAGGTAAAAGATGGCCGAACACCAGAATATCTAACCAAACTATTTGAGCAGTCATCATTCAGAGGACATGACAAATTTCTCCTGCCTCAGCCTCGCATCGATTTGTTCAAATCGAGCCTATCTTACTCTGGGGCTGCTCTGTGGAATTCACTGCCTGATGACATAAAATGTATCAAGTCTTTGCCTATGTTCAAAGACAAAATTCGCACTATTCTCAGGCATCATCCTATGACATAGTTTTCCACGCTTTCATCTGACGTCTAGACAGTGCGACGGCTAAGTGTGTATCCTATATTGTCCATTCTTCACATATGCTTACTTCAGGCCACCCCTGGCTGAACTATTGGAGGGGTTCCGGCTGATTGGGGGTGGGGGAGTAGGGGAGGGAGTGTACACCAAGAGGCTTTGGCCTACATGTATGTTATTTGTTTTTAACATTTGGATGTTTAGAAAATTGTTTTTTTATGTATATGTCATTGTAGTTACGTCAAGTTCCATATTTGAATTTTGTTCTCTGGTACACTATCTACCCATTTTAGTATGTTTAAGAACTTGTGCATGTATAATTCTTGCGATAATCAGACTGACTCTCTGTCTCTCTCTCTCTCTCTCTCTCTCTCTCTCTCTCTCTCTCTCTCTCTCTCTCCTCCCCCCCTCCCCCCCCTCTCTCCCCCTCTTACTCTCATTCTCTCTTCCCTTCCTCCCCCTCCCCAGCCCCCCCCTCTCTCTCTCTCTCTCTCTCTCTCTCTCTCTCTCGCCCCACCCCCCCCTCTCCCCCCCCTCTCCCCCCCTCCCCCCCACTCTCCCGCTCTTACTCTCTCTCTCTCTCTCTCTCCTCTCGCTCGCTCTCTCTCTCTCTCTCTCTCTCTCACTACATTTGAATAT
Organism: Theodoxus fluviatilis; assembly: GCA_034096865.1. Lineage (NCBI taxonomy): Eukaryota > Metazoa > Mollusca > Gastropoda > Cycloneritida > Neritidae > Theodoxus > Theodoxus fluviatilis. The sequence goes on along the minus strand of JAWQFJ010021089.1, from coordinate 4,269 downwards.
TTTTCCTCAAAGGCTGAATGTAAGAAAGGCAATACTGCCTAATTCACAACCCTTGTAAAATAAAGTTCGTTAGTTCGTTCTCTCTCTCTCTCTCTCTCTCTCTCTCTCTCTCTCTCTCTCTCTCTATCTATCTATCTATCTATCTATCTATCTCTCCATTTCATTTACTCCGTCGTCAAACATCTCTTTGTTCCATGAATGTTAGCATTTACTTAAGTCATTAAACTCCTATTTTAATTTCCTTTTGACTTAATCTTCAGTAAACCTTTTTCTATCGAATAAATGAGATTCTAGAACGCCTTGCTTTAAATTCAACTGTTCGTATTTACTCTTCAGGTCAACTTGTTGAATGGAATGTGCAAAATTAGAAATGCACGACCCTGTCAGTCACCAAATGGTTTCCGGCCTTAACATGAGCGTGGCGCTTAAAGATTTACCCTCACGCGAAGCCCTTCAAATTTGTCTTTATTGCGGCCTTATGCATAAGGACCTTTCCTGCATTCACGAGAACGTCGCTGAAAGCGGCAGGTTTCATTTTTCGACGACAAATAATTATGCGAATGATTCCCGTTGTCAGGACTAATCAGAACACTTTCTGCATTAAACATGTGTGCATGCATAGAATTTGTGTCATGCACGCACCTATCATCCTTTCCCGAAATTCTCCATTTGAAGCAAATAGCCAGCGACATTCATCGTACAAGTCATGTGACGTGTACACCCAGGAACTTGATCACTTCAGCCTTGGTGGGGCAAGGCGATGAATATGCATCTCGGCGCGACGTGCGGCGGCGCCCCTAAATGACTAGTTAGGCATCCGATCTGCAGTCATCCAGGATTAATGGTCATGACTTGCAAATATTTGCATTGTTGTCTCGCGGTCAGAGGGCTGCACCGTTGCCTGCGAGAGAAAAGGACCTCGGGTTACAATGAAGATAAAGGAGTTGAGGGGCCAAAACGAACGAGTTTGCCCGGAAACAGCCGATGTGTTCTTCACGGAAACGGCCGACCTCCGCCCGAGCTCGACGCCTCCACTCCGCCACTTGAGACGCAGACAAGAATTGACAGAAGGGGAAGCGGCCTCCGGGCCGTCAAGATGGTGCCACTGTGGTCCTCACTGTGTCTTCCTTTCCTGGCCTCGCTGGTCTTGACCTGTGAGAGATGTTTGACGCTCGGTGTGAGACGACAGTTACACGTTTAGGTCAACCTGCTGTCCTCTCGTGCGTGTGCCGAGGATCACGTGATGAAAACGGATGATGCGGTATGGCGAGAATCGCCATATAAAGTCATTGACCGCATATATTTCTGGTTTTTAGGAGGCCATCGGTGGTTCAAACACACCAGCAAAAGGTTCTCAGCAATGTCTGAAAATCATACTCAGGCCCAAAGAGATTTTTTTTCTTTTTGCCTTCATACGATCGAGGCTTACTCGAATTTCTCAAACGTCTTATTAAGCAGACAGTAACAATAGTAGGATTTCCTCCACATACACACAGGCAGGAAATTCAACAACGGTTTGGTAAGAGAAAAGAAAAACAAAACACCTTAAAAAGCGCACGTAAAACATATGGTTTGAAAGAACACTGATCTTGAGAAGCATGTGTTCCGCTGTGCAAATATCAGGTTGTACTAACGGTTTAAAATTGAACAAGATAAATTAGACTACCGACAAATTGAATCATTCCGCCAATAAAGTAGAAGGTCCAAGTTTTCCTCAAGCAACATATACTTCCGGTAGGCTTTTATTTGCAGCAGGGCAGCTATTCATCCCAACAGAGAATAGCAAGGGCGAGCAATGTTAAGTTTTATGCTACATCAGAGTAAAACTGCCATCATTTTCGCATGGATATATGTTTCATTAGTGAGAGGGTTTCATGTTGAAAATTAGGCTTTCTACAGATTAAAAATGAAAATAAATACAGTTTATCGATGATGCGTTGCGTTCTAAAGAAAATATAGACAACTGCCACTAAATTTCTTGCATCTTACGGAGCGAGGTTGGAAGGGTATTCAAAATAGCCAGCAGCATCTGAAGTATGAAGCTCAGAGGTAGACGTGATGCATTTGAAAAGCATGAGATCAAAGTCGTTGCGGTGGAGTGCGCAGTGTGAGCAGCTGATTCCTTAAAACATGTTTAGTGCTGTTAGCACGACCTAGCCATTGTGTTTGACGGTTTTCTGAGAGCTGGAACAAACGCAGAAAAGAAAAACTACATTCTAAGCTACCATCCACAGCAGGCTTCAGCAGAAGGGATGCTGTTTAGACATTTGGCAGGTGCGTCCACTGAGTGGAGGATGGCGTGGAGACAGATCACGGGCCCGTGGGCCCTGTGGCGAAAGAAGGTGTCGTGCGGTTAGAGTGATCCGCCCCTACCAGCGCTCTTGCCTCGTACCGTCTGCTGACGTCACCACCCTGGCAGCGTCAGATTTCGCCGTTCCCCGCTGCATGGCGCGGCAGCCCCCCCCCCCCCCCTACCCCCACCCACCCTGTTGCTATGGAAACCACTGTTGACTGATGGCGCCCTTGCAGAATTCACAAGAGTGCTGTCACCGCTGCTGCGTTAATAGCAGAAGAAGCGCTATCTGGGAGATCCAGCTACCGCTGTCATTTGTTGATTAAATCATCCGGGTTAGACTGAGCGCAAAGCTTTGCGTGAATCCACGTCTGTCACTCTGGTGATGACAGCGGACCTTGGATGTTCCGTTTTTGAGATAATGTATGCACTGTTATGAAATTTGATCACCACAAAAGGAACGTTTTGTCACGCTAACTTTGTTTCACAGATCTGAAAATCTCCTCCATCGTGATTGTGAAACACGAAATCTACAGTCAGAACTAGCTTACAAGAGACCCTGATTTCTCTTGAAACAAACTGCTTTAGAAAACTCACCATTGAGAAACGAAACACTCGAAAGTCTCCTGCGGCGTTTCCGCATTGTTCCATTCAGGCTTTGCCTCGGGAGCTATGGGGCGACGGCAGAGATTAGTTGAGGGACGGGCTTTAGAGTCCTCAGTGCATGAACTCCTGCCTCGCTTTCTTCACCAAAGTGCCTGCATCACCATGGCACTTGGGACTCCTTCCCTCCACACGATGCATTACGGCACACGCTGTGGCTGGCAGCACGGAAACGGTGGAGAGACACTGGGAGCGACGTGCATCTGAAAGCCGCCACTTACCCCACACCACTGTTGGCAGAAGAGGAAGAAGCGGCCATACTCCCCTCTGCAATGGCTGTCTTTGTCTCTACATCTTAACAGATCCTGCCTCCACCACTCAGCACGCCGAGCTCTTCGATCTAAAGCGCAATACTTACTTTGCACTCACATCTCCAACCCTTCCGCCTCTTCTCCCCTCAGTGTCTGTGCATAGAGCGAGTGCTTACGTTTGCAGTACGAAGCTCTTCAGGCTCATAATAATCGTTTCACAGTGCTGTCCGCGACTACATTACACTCCAGTTGTATTATTTTTTTTCAAGCACAACATGGACTATTCGCGTCGAAACCTTCTCTGAGCCTCAACGCGTTTTTGTTTCTTTCTCGAACTCGGCAGTTGTTCTCCAAATTCTGCCACTAAATCCCCTCCCCCCCTTCTGTCTCTGTCTTTGTGTCTGACTGTCTGTCTGTCTGTCTTTCTGTCTGTCTGTCTGTCTGTCTGTCTGTCTGTCTGTCTGTCTGTCTGTCTGTCTGTCTGTCTGTCTGTCTGTCTGTCTCTCTCTCTCTCTCTCTCTCTCTCTCTCTCAATAAACTCAGTTATTGACAATGTGATAATGCTATACTGGATGCAACCCTGTGTCGTCATAAGTTCTGTTTCATCGTCTACGACGGGCCAAAGCAAGAACAAAAAGGATTTACAGAAACTTTCCATTCCTTCTAACTTGTGTATAATGTATACTAATTCACGCCCGCCCACCTCCCAGCACCCACACTCTGTGTGTGTGCGTGTGCGTGTGTGTGTGTGTGTGTGTGTGTGTGTGCGTGCGTGCGTATGTATGTATGTATGTATGTATGTATGTATGTATGTATGTATGTATGTATGTATGTATGTATGTATGTATGTATGTATGTATGTATGTATGTATGTATGTATGTATGTATGTGTGTGTGTGTGTGTGTGTGTGTATGTATGTATGTATGTATGTATGTATGTATGTATGTATGTATGTATGTATGTATGTATGTATGTATGTATGTATGTATGTATGTATGTATTTTGGCTCTTATATAGCGCCAATCTCACACCCAAAGGCATGCTCAAGGCGCTCAACACGT
>JAWQFJ010021088.1:24384-30012 GCA_034096865.1 Theodoxus fluviatilis | reverse complement strand
TCAATCTAATTTTAAACGCTGAGCACGTCAGGAAAACGTGCCCTTGCATCCCATTGGTTAATTCTGAAGGCTCGTGTGCCTTCTGCTTCCTGATTGGTTCTTTGGCTAGGTGACCTCGTTTCATTTCCACGCCAGTCCGGTCAGTTGGTTCAAACGAGGACAGAGTGAAAAGAGATTGTTTTGTTTGTAGTGCAGTGTTTCTTTGAGAATCAGATTATCATCATGCCTGGAAAGTGTCGCTTTCAAGACTCTTGGACAGGAGTCCCTGAATACCGTGAGTGGGTCATGCGAGCGAGAGTGGATGGGATGGCAAAGTGCCGATTTTGTGAAAAAGACTTTGATGTATCCAACATGAGAGCGGCAGCGTTGAAAAGCCACATGAAAGGTGTCGCGCACCAGGCGCGTGCTAAAAAACACCAAGAAGAAAAGAGCAAACGTCAAACACGAATATCAGATTTTGTTCAAACTGCAAAAAATGCTGAGACAGTGCTTCAAAGGTGGTGGTTCCAGCTGGCGCTGCTACGCCGGTCGAAACTAGGCCTGCACCCACTGGCAGTGGCAGTAGATCTACTGGGATTGACACTTTCTTGACAACAGAGGACACACTGAAAGCAGAAATTTTGTGTACTTTGAAAATGGTCATCTCCCACTTCTCATTCTCCAGTACCAAAGGAATGAACGAGCTGTTCCGTCGCATGTTTCCCGACAGTGTCATCGCCTCCAAGTTTGCCTTGAGTAAAAGCAAAGCCCGGTACTTGACAACTTTTGGTCTGGGGCCACATTTCTTAGACATGCTCAAGGCAAAGGCCCGGTCTTCTGATTCTCTGGTGCTGCTCTTTGATGAGTCCCTGAATGCTGAACTTCAGAAAAAACAGCTGGATATCCATGTCCGATTTTGCTATTTACCATTTGGCGCTGGATCGAAATGGCGACCGCATGTCTGTTTCAAAATGGTGCTGTTTCTAACGTAATTTGGTCAAATATAGTTCTGGTTTAATTAGAATAGCTTAAATATATCATATTCAAGAAGGGGATAACGATATATATGCTCATTTCGAAGCCATTTCGAAGACATTAGCGCCATTTTGGCATTTCGGTAAATAGCATGACCGTCAAAATCACACAAGTGACAATGGCGAGTAAGAGCGTGACGGCGCAGATGCGATTTTGACGGACAAATCAGCTTAAATAGGTTAGTTTATTGGGGTTTTTGTTTCAGTTTATGCTAGAACAATCATTTAGGTAGATATTTATTGCAATATTTTGCACATATTGGAAAAAGTATTGTAGAACTCGGGACCTTCAGCGAGTGCTAAATAGACGCCGCACGCGATGTTCGAAGAAATTTCATCAGACCGGAAGTGGCCGTCGGTTCGATAGAATCCACTTTTTCTAGGATTCGCACATATCAATAACACAAAATACCAATGTAACATGAAAGATGAAAGTCTTTCTGAGTTGTCTAATTTTTTTAAACTAGTGGTAGGATTCCGTGGTAATTTGTATCAAATCTTTGCGCTACTACAGTACTAGCCAAAATGCACTCGGCAATACCACTTTACTTTCATGGCTAATTGTGGACAATCCACAAAATATTGTGAATAAAAACAAGAATGAAAGTTGTTTATGAAGCAGAAGGTTTCAAGAACATGTGTCGTGTAGTTTTGTGTTATCCGTCTTATTTCCGCTGAGAACATACAAGCCGATTACGTAAAAAAACCACCCTCCGCCACTACCGACTCGCGGTGGCTCGACGGAGTTTGCATTTCGCGACTCGGGTTGGTCTCTTCTAAACACTCGTCCGTCGAAGTTTCTCATTTGATCAAGTTGAAACTTTACTACTCATTAGAAGAAAGATTGCTCTTTCGTTCGGTGTATGTTTGAACTTCCGGTGAAAATCGAAAGACGAGTTATGGATGAAAGTTCGAACGTCATCGGACATTTTGTTAAAATTTGCTCACTCCCGCTTTTCCGATCAATTTCGTAGTCACCCTCGGATTCTACAAGATTTCCCCCTTCCAACGCTATATTCGATGTTAATGTACGACGAATCTACTTTTTGTCTAGCGCCCGGATTGTGCGCTTGAAAGGAGAAAACAGGCGGAAATTTTCCACCTGTTTGTGTGTACATCGGACCGCAATGGCGTTGTGTAGACGCGTGCTCGATTACCACATTCAGCGTGCGTTAATCGTTGAAGCACCAGACAATTTGGGACAAAAGTATCATCATTTTAAGGAGTACGTGTTTGAAAATTTTCTGCATTTGTCAGTTTTTGAATCAATCTGCTGTAAAAATAATAAAAAGAATTAGATTTTTTTTTACAACGGGTGTATTGTGCGTGAGTTTGGTCGTGCGCCATACACTTTTCTCTTTAAAATTGTCATGTAACACAGTACGCTAGGTCATGGAAAATGTTGTTGAAGGTCATGGAAAGTCATGGAAAAGTCATGGAATTTTGTATCTAAAAACCTGTACGAACCCTGCCCCCAACCCACAGGGGTAACACTTTGACAGGCGGAGATGGGCGAGCATGCTTTAGGGTTGGATGATGTGCGAGGCGCAGTGCTGTGGTTCTATCCCTGGGACGGGAAGAATCTGTTTTAAAGTATCTTGACAATATTATGCTGGCTGCAACCCTGTGTCGTAAATCTGTCCATGCATGTAGTTCTGTCTGTGCGTGAATGATACTGTCTTGGTGAACATCTGCGATGCATGCACCCACCCCTCTGTATAACTGCATCAGCTTTGGTTCAACACCTACGACGTGCCAAAGCAAAAACAAAAAGTTTTTACAGGAGCTTCCCTTCCCTTCCAACATATCTGTAACATGAGATGGAGTGAGGTGAAGGGGAGGAGCGCTGACTTGCTCATGTCTCCTGCTTTTCAGCCATGAAATGTCCCTAGGTCTGGAGTTGCAACCAGAGAGTGCCACCAAACTCAAGAAGAAATCTGCCAGGTGGGTTCTGCATGCCTCACGTTCTTCCCTGCCATTGCATGTCTTTGACAGAACACTGCCAAGTATGTGTGGATGGTGAATAGCCTGTCTTGAATGTATTGTAGATTTCTCATTCTGTTTATTGTGTATTTAATTGAGCATGACTGTGAGTCTATTTTGCTGTAAATTTTATAAAAAAATGAATTTCTGACTAATGTAATGTGGTTTTTATTTTCTCTTAGATTTTTTTGTAATTGTCTTTTGTGGTCACAATGATTTTGTGAATGTGATACTTTAAATGAAATAGGACTAATTGGCATGATGCTTTTGTTTTGTGTTCTTTTGCTCCTTTCAGTTAAGTTGTGCTGCGTTTGAAGGAGGCCTTTGCAACTGATATAACACGCATTTATGTCATACCTTGCCATGAAGACTAAAGTGTTGATGCAAACATATGCACAGGAAAACACTTCTTTGATTTTCCTCTTTTTTTCATCCTTTTTTATGGCCACTTTTAATTGTCTTTCATGAAACTCGCAACCAGAATGTCAGAATTTTTCTCTATCTCACTGCATCTGCCCGCATTGCCAGATGTTTGAGATGTAAGTGGCGGTCGCACACTTGCTCTCTACCCAGTCTACTGGAGGGGGCGTTCTGCAGGTAGGGAGGTCTCGCATTTGCCCGCCTTGAGACGTGGCTTCTGTAGTGGCCAATGTCGGATCTGGTAGATTTGGTCTTGGTGTGGGCTCTTCTTTCCTCACAGACTTCCAGGATGGTGCCAGCTCAGCGCTCACCGTCTCCCATGTTTCCGTCACGAGCTCAGTTGTGATTTTCCTCATTTTCGTCACCAGGCCTTTCTTTGTCTTGCTTTGTAGTAAAAACTCATTAGTTGTATTGTCACAAACTCAGTTGTGGGTTTCTTGTTTGTTGTTTTGTTGGTGTTGTGTTTTCGTTATTTCTTTTTCATCACCAGCTTCTTCTTCTTCTCAACTTTCATCAGCTCTGGTGCTAATTTTTTTTTCTTCCATCAGTAAAAGTTGGACCAATCAGAAATGCTGTTCTTGCACTAGTGTAGCAATTTTCTCCAACTTTGCATTTCATTCTAGTGTTTATTCAAATAGTTGTAACTTCCAGAATTTTCAAGATACAAACATAATTTTTAGACTATTGGCAAGCTTAAACTCTCAGTTTTTAAATGATGCATATAACTCCAAAAAGTCAATAACTGACTTACAACTTGATTTTATTTTAATGTTAATGCCCTTAACAAGGAAAAATCGGAGCCACTCATGCGTAGCTTTCGCAGGGCTTCCGCCGGGCTTCTTCAGCTTTCCTAAGTGATTTGCTGTTTAGTCCACATGCCACGGAGATGAACTTGCCACTTGGTTCATGGTACTCAGTCACAAATTTGTGTTGTATGAGCTTCCATTCACATGTTTCCATTCTCCTAGCTCGTCGTCCTTCACTCTTCCCCATTCTCAATATGCACAAATTCATGTGCTACCAGAATGGTCACACTTCACACCAGACTACATCCGCTGTATCTGCTTTTACAGTGAGAATTCATGGGGAGCTTGTTTGTGGCTCTAGCACAGGATGGTTGCTTAAGTCTGTCAGCCCGTAGTACAAGGCCAGATGTTTGGAGAAAAACTGTAGTGCTTGACCTTTTGATTTCCCATGGGTACTGGCTCATATTTCGGAAAGAACTTTCTGGAAAACTTACCAGTTTATGAATGAGTGTATGCAGAAGAATTTCCTCTGATTGGGCTCCCAGTTGTTGCCTATTGTCATCCATCTTTCTTCTCTTTTTCTTTTTACACGGCATGAAATAGGACACCATGAAGACTACACTTGCTGAATGTTTCAGTGTGGAATGTTGTGGACATCATGTGCAAGAACTGTCTGCATGTTCATTTGCTGTTTTCACTTTCTTCATGCTAGCAAATGGCTTTTATGTTTCTTGCTTGATTGTAGTAGTCTAGAATGGGTTCCTTGGAAACTTTTTATTTTGAATGGTGATTTTTTTTCTGTGAAATATTTTGAATTTCTTCACCAGCACGTAACCTACTTTGTTTTCAAGATATGTATGTTTAACATTGGGGTGGTTGTTGTTGTTGTTGTTGTTGTTGTTGAGGTCAAGATTCACCGGTAAATGAAAGTTGGCAAGGCTTCCATTAATGGACCGCACTAGTGGACTTGTCCAAGGAGAGGGGTGCTTGAAGCTGACGTGCCTCACCACCTGACGGGCCACATCACCTCATTGGCTGAGATTTGCCGTGTTGTCAGCAAGGCCATATGAGGCCCTGTCTCATGCATAAACGCCGATGTAAATACACAGCAAATCCCAGCCAATGAGATGATGAGGCCCGTCAGGTGGTGAGGCACGTCAGCTTCAAGCACCCCTCTCCTTGGACAAGTCCACTAGTGTGGCCCCTTAATGGAAGCCTTGCCTAAAAGTTCTTGTGTGAGTGTTAGATAGGAATGCCAGGTGCAGACAACTGGCTGATTTGAACTGTGAGGACATTGGTCTTAGAAGTGCACAGTAAGATAAAATCCTCCAGTACTCCGAGTTTGACCAAAAGTGTGACTGTGAATGAGGAAACAAAGTTAAAGAAGGGATAAGGGACAAAATGAGATATTTCAACCACAATATTATTTATTCATTCCTGCATGTTCCGGAGAAAAATGCATGTTC
>JAWQFJ010021088.1:16884-19384 GCA_034096865.1 Theodoxus fluviatilis | reverse complement strand
TGCCCTCTCCAGTGCTGTCCTGTCCTCTTATCTCTTGCCCTCTCCAGTGCTGTCCTGTCCTCTTATCTCTTGCCCTCTCCAGTGCTGTCCTGTCCTCTTATCTCTTGCCCTCTCCAGTGCTGTCCTGTCCTCTTATCTCTTGCCCTCTCCAGTGCTGTCCTGTCCTCTTATCTCTTGCCCTCTCCAGTGCTGTCCTGTCCTCTTATCTCTTGCCCTCTCCAGTGCTGTCCTGTCCTCTTATCTCTTGCCCTCTCCAGTGCTGTCCTGTCCTCTTATCTCTTGCCCTCTCCAGTGCTGTCCTGTCCTCTTATCTCTTGCCCTCTCCAGTGCTGTCCTGTCCTCTTATCTCTTGCCCTCTCCAGTGCTGTCCTGTCCTCTTATCTCTTGCCCTCTCCAGTGCTGTCCTGTCCTCTTATCTCTTGCCCTCTCCAGTGCTGTCCTGTCCTCTTATCTCTTGCCCTCTCCAGTGCTGTCCTGTCCTCTTATCTCTTGCCCTCTCCAGTGCTGTCCTGTCCTCTTATCTCTTGCCCTCTCCAGTGCTGTCCTGTCCTCTTATCTCTTGCCCTCTCCAGTGCTGTCCTCTTATCTCTTGCCCTCTCCAGTGCTGTCCTGTCCTCTTATCTCTTGCCCTCTCCAGTGCTGTCCTGTCCTCTTATCTCTTGCCCTCTCCAGTGCTGTCCTGTCCTCTTATCTCTTGCCCTCTCCAGTGCTGTCCTGTCCTCTTATCTCTTGCCCTCTCCAGTGCTGTCCTGTCCTCTTATCTCTTGCCCTCTCCAGTGCTGTCCTGTCCTCTTATCTCTTGCCCTCTCCAGTGCTGTCCTGTCCTCTTATCTCTTGCCCTCTCCAGTGCTGTCCTGTCCTCTTATCTCTTGCCCTCTCCAGTGCTGTCCTGTCCTCTTATCTCTTGCCCTCTCCAGTGCTGTCCTGTCCTCTTATCTCTTGCCCTCTCCAGTGCTGTCCTGTCCTCTTATCTCTTGCCCTCTCCAGTGCTGTCCTGTCCTCTTATCTCTTGCCCTCTCCAGTGCTGTCCTGTCCTCTTATCTCTTGCCCTCTCCAGTGCTGTCCTCTTATCTCTTGCCCTCTCCAGTGCTGTCCTGTCCTCTTATCTCTTGCCCTCTCCAGTGCTGTCCTGTCCTCTTATCTCTTGCCCTCTCCAGTGCTGTCCTGTCCTCTTATCTCTTGCCCTCTCCAGTGCTGTCCTGTCCTCTTATCTCTTGCCCTCTCCAGTGCTGTCCTGTCCTCTTATCTCTTGCCCTCTCCAGTGCTGTCCTGTCCTCTTATCTCTTGCCCTCTCCAGTGCTGTCCTGTCCTCTTATCTCTTGCCCTCTCCAGTGCTGTCCTCTTATCTCTTGCCCTCTCCAGTGCTGTCCTCTTATCTCTTGCCCTCTCCAGTGCTGTCCTGTCCTCTTATCTCTTGCCCTCTCCAGTGCTGTCCTGTCCTCTTATCTCTTGCCCTCTCCAGTGCTGTCCTGTCCTCTTATCTCTTGCCCTCTCCAGTGCTGTCCTGTCCTCTTATCTCTTGCCCTCTCCAGTGCTGTCCTGTCCTCTTATCTCTTGCCCTCTCCAGTGCTGTCCTGTCCTCTTATCTCTTGCCCTCTCCAGTGCTGTCCTGTCCTCTTATCTCTTGCCCTCTCCAGTGCTGTCCTGTCCTCTTATCTCTTGCCCTCTCCAGTGCTGTCCTGTCCTCTTATCTCTTGCCCTCTCCAGTGCTGTCCTGTCCTCTTATCTCTTGCCCTCTCCAGTGCTGTCCTGTCCTCTTATCTCTTGCCCTCTCCAGTGCTGTCCTGTCCTCTTATCTCTTGCCCTCTCCAGTGCTGTCCTGTCCTCTTATCTCTTGCCCTCTCCAGTGCTGTCCTGTCCTCTTATCTCTTGCCCTCTCCAGTGCTGTCCTCTTATCTCTTGCCCTCTCCAGTGCTGTCCTCTTATCTCTTGCCCTCTCCAGTGCTGTCCTGTCCTCTTATCTCTTGCCCTCTCCAGTGCTGTCCTGTCCTCTTATCTCTTGCCCTCTCCAGTGCTGTCCTGTCCTCTTATCTCTTGCCCTCTCCAGTGCTGTCCTGTCCTCTTATCTCTTGCCCTCTCCAGTGCTGTCCTGTCCTCTTATCTCTTGCCCTCTCCAGTGCTGTCCTGTCCTCTTATCTCTTGCCCTCTCCAGTGCTGTCCTGTCCTCTTATCTCTTGCCCTCTCCAGTGCTGTCCTGTCCTCTTATCTCTTGCCCTCTCCAGTGCTGTCCTGTCCTCTTATCTCTTGCCCTCTCCAGTGCTGTCCTGTCCTCTTATCTCTTGCCCTCTCCAGTGCTGTCCTGTCCTCTTATCTCTTGCCCTCTCCAGTGCTGTCCTGTCCTCTTATCTCTTGCCCTCTCCAGTGCTGTACTGTCCTCTTATCTCTTGCCCTCTCCAGTGCTGTCCTGTCCTCTTATCTCTTGCCCTCTCCAGTGCTGTCCTGTCCTCTTATCTCTTGCCCTCTCCAGTGCTGTACTGTCCTCTTATCTCTTGCCCTCTCC
>JAWQFJ010021088.1:0-16872 GCA_034096865.1 Theodoxus fluviatilis | reverse complement strand
CTGTCCTCTTATCTCTTGCCCTCTCCAGTGCTGTCCTCTTATCTCTTGCCCTCTCCTGTACTGTCCTCTTATCTCTTGCCCTCTCCTGACCTACCATGTCCTCTCCGTCCCTTCTCTCCTCTCCAATTTTTCCTCTCCTTACCTCAGTTGGATTTGGAATTTAACAATAGAAGTAGCCTGGTGACCAGGGGGTAAAAAGTAGGTGGTTGGAGCACCAATTATGAGCAAAAAGTTGCAGTAGAAAAACACACTTTTTCCTTGTACCTTTTTTAAAACCAACAAACCTTTTATCTCTTCACCATTCTTTTTGGGAGAGCTGGCCCTCCTCCCACCACACCTACATGACTGCTTTGAAAATGAAGGCTTTCAGGATTTTGTTGTTTTTTCTTCAGAACTACTGATTCCTGACAGGTCCAATGTCTTCTATGCTCTGAACAACAACGTGGACTTCAACTTCGTGGTGCGAAGCCGAGCAGAGTACGAGAGCTCCACGCTCAAGAAAAAACATCGGCGCTGCTTCAAGAAACTGAGTTTGTAGCAGTAGACCCGTGGATAACTTCCACGCCTTGCAAACTCTGAGACTTGCTTCGTCATTGCCTGGCAACAGGAATTGGAATTGCCCATTGTGAAACTCTGGGAGGATGTGATATCCAGGTTTGGAAATGTAGCATTTGAAATGGAAAGTGAAAGTGTCTCTCTACCTATCGGATGAGTGCCGAGTAGGTTTTATTTTGTGATCAAAGTCTAGGACTTGAATGAGGCATTCAGCTTAAGACAATTGTGTAGATGGACAGGTGCTCTGCTTTGTACAGTGTGTGTCTAACTCTAACAAGGCTACAGACGAGCCTGTATGATTGATCTCGTCTTTGGAAACTGAACTTGAAAACACCTTTTACACAAATGTCTCAAACAGAATACGACAACTCACACCTCAAGGAGAAATTCTGGCATGCACTATCGACTGAAGCTTTGTGTGCAATCTTGCAAATGTACATCTACATACAGTGAAGCCGTTGCATTTGATGCATGAGATTCTCTACACCATGCATCAACAGAGGTCCCTTGTGTAGCATCGTCTGTTCTTGTATCATCTAGGAGTGGCACCGTGAGGAGGTGACAGAGAGAAAGATTTTAGGAGGAGAAGTGTGAGAACGTGGCTGAGGTGGAAAATGGGGAAGCCTGTCTAGTCATGTCGCAAGTTATGGCATGTGAAGGGAACATGATGCACGCGGGGGAACCACGTGAAATTCTCCCCCCTCTGCTGATTTTCCCCAAGTAGAAGTAGGAGGAAAAGCAGCTTTGACAATTTGCCTGCCAGCAGAAAGTGACAGCTCATCATCCTCAGTGAAGGACAAGGAAAGACAAAGCCATGGTCTGTGTAGTAGAATGAAAACGTATCTCCTTTTGTGTGAATGAATGAGTTTGTCTCTCATTTACTCCAGGCCCAATGTTGAAATCTCTGATGGGAAACTTTGTCTAGCAAAGTGTTTTTACGCTAGTCATGGTGGTTCGATGTGGGTAACCTTGGAAATGGCACTGGAAGTCTACAGTGTGAATGTTTAGTCAAAGACTGGTTCGTTCACTGATTTATGCTTTTAACAAAATATGTAAGTTTTTTTTTTTACAGTATCATTGCTTTTGATGCAACAATATTGTTTTTGTAGGCTGGACTATTCTTAACCTTCACGAGTGGTGTGATAAAGGTTGTATGTGAGTTTCGCAATTGCTTGTTTTATCAATACTGCCAAAATTGTCATGGATTGCTTTAGCTGCCGTAGAAGAGATTATGGTCTGCAAATATTCTTTTGTATGACACTTGTCTTTAGTATGAATCAAATGCATGAATCAAATGTGGTTTTTATTGCATCGAATTGGGGCTATTTAAAGTCAAAATGTGACATGGCAGCCAGATTCACGAGTTTTAAAAATCAAAATCTTTTTTTTTCTTTTTTCTTTTTTGCATGTCAAAAGTTGTTTCTGTGATAGAACCCTGTTCTCAATTTATGTTTGCATTCTACTGTAGTGTGTACCAATTTTGTGTAAAGAGAGATGAAGTGATATTCTACAATATATTTTAGATAGAATGCAATTTTTGTTTTATATGCAAGGCTCAGTTTTACTTTAGAAGAGGGTATTTTGTTTCTTAATGCAGATCTATTCAGTGTGTGAGTTACCAGTTTATGAAATTTCAATGCCACAGCTCTGTTCTTTGGGAATTTTAGTAATGGTGAATGACATTTTAAAAAACTTTTTATCAACGGTGGTATCATGGTTGCAGTTTTAGCATTCTCAGTGATTGTACCAATGACTTATTGTTTAAAACTAATTATTTTGCTTCATGCAGCAATGTTCAACAGAAAATGTGTCTTTGCAAATTGCTGCACCAGGCCTGCAGTGCATTGGAAGTGAGTCAATGGTTTGCATTGGATAAATCTCTCAGTTTCTGTACAACTGATTCTATTGCTGTTACCTCAAAGAAAAATTGTTATTTAGTGTCCCACAATGCTCCACTTCACCCTACCCAGCATTCCCACACTTCCTCTTGCTGCCCAGCTCACTGTTCTAAAATTAGCAACCATGTCAGGCAGAGCAGGTAGATCTGCCCCAAGGTCATCATCACCTGACTGCTAAATTTAGAACAATGAGCCTGAGGAGAGAAGCATGTAAGGAAACAGCTTGGGACTTGCTAACCGAAAGGTTGTGTGGAATGACAGCAAGGATGGTGTGGGAATGACAGCAAGGATGGTGTGGGAATGACAGCGAGGATGGTGTGGAAATGACAGCAAGGATGGTGTGGGAATGACAGCAAGGATGCTGTGGGAATGGCAGCAGGGATGGTGTGGGAATGACAGCAAGGATGGTGTGGGAATGACAGCGAGGATGGTGAGGAAATGACAGCAAGGATGGTGTGGGAATTGCAGCAAGGATGGTGTGGGAATGACAGCAAGGATGGTGTGGGAATGACAGCGAGGATGGTGTGGGAATTGCAGCAATGATGGTGTGGGAATGACAGCAGGGATGGTGTGGGAATGACAGCGAGGATGGTGAGGAAATGACAGCAAGGATGGTGTGGGAATTGCAGCAGGGATGGTGTGGGAATGACAGCAAGGATAGTGTGGGAATGACAGCAAGGATAGTGTGGGAATGACAGCAAGGATGGTGTGGGAATTGCAGCAAGGATGGTGTGGGAATGGCAGCAAGGATGGTGTGGGATTGACAGCGAGTATGGTGTGAGAATGACAGCAAGGATGGTGTGGGAATGACAGCAAGGATGGTGTGGGAATGACAGCAAGGATGGTGTGGGAATTGCAGCAATGATGGTGTGGGAATGGCAGTAAGGATGGTGTGGGAATTGCAGCAAGGATGGTGTGGGAATTGCAGCAAGGATGGTGTGGGAATGACAGCAAGGATGGTGTGGGAATGACAGCGAGGATGGTGTGGGAATGACAGCAAGGATGGTGTGGGAATGACAGCAAGGATGGTGTGGGAATGGCAGCAAGGATGGTGTGGGAATGACAGCAAGGATGGTGTGGGAATGACAGCAAGGATGGTGTGGGAATGACAGCGAGGATGGTGTGGGAATGACAGCGAGGATGGTGTGGGAATGACAGCGAGGATGGTGTGGGAATGACAGCGAGGATGGTGTGGGAATGACAGCAAGGATGGTGTGGGAATGACAGCGAGGATGGTGTGGGAATTGCAGCAAGGATGGTGAGGGAATGACAGCAAGGATGGTGTGGAAATTGCAGCAAGGGATGTGGAGAGGTGGTATGATGTGGGACACTACATGTCAAGGGAGGAATGGAAACACTTTGGATGGAAGTGCCAGTGAGGAGGGGGGAGAGAGGTGCAGGCCCATCGTACCGCTCCCTTGGTGCTGCTTTGTGAATCTTTGGTGCTGCTCGCTTTTTGTCTTCTTGCCGGCTGCCCACCTCTTGGCACCATGGAAGCGTGCTTTCTGGCAGTGCCTGGGAGGTCTCGGCCTCAAGCCTTTTTGAGGGGTCAGTTTCCATATGGATTCACTACTTTGGGAGAAGACATCACAAACTTAGTCTGTGACACAACCTTGGAACTGCATGTCTTGAAACCCTTGCTTCCTGAATTATTGACTCTGCTGTTCTCCCTTGCTGCTAAGATTTCTTCCAGAGCCATTCAGTCATACTTTTTCAGTCTCATGGTAAGAAAAGCTTGATTCAGTCATGCTTTTTCGTCCACTGAGTGAGAGAAGAAAAAGCTGCTCAGTCGTGCTTGTTCATCCTTTGAGTGAGAGAAGGCATTTTTTTGTACTCAGAAAGAGAGACAAAAAGAGTTGTTCAGCCATGAATTTTCATCATCAATAGTGAGTGAAGAAAAACCTGTTTGGCTTTGTATTTTCTTCCTTCCAGTGAGAAAAAGACAGTTTGAACTGTGAGGAACAACAATGAACTATTTTTCACTCAGTAGATGCTTTAGACCAGATTTTTTTGTGGACAGTAGGTTTACATGTGGAAAATAACAAGCAGTAAGGGTGATGCAAAAATGCCAAACCAATTTTCACTGCGGAAAAGATAATTTGATGTTCAAAGCTTCTCACCTCATCCTACAGCTCTCCTCAGCCAGTCCTGTTCTTGGTCCGAGGAAAAGCAGTTAGAGTGTATCTAGTCTGGAACTCCCATTCAGCCTGTGCTGCACCGACACCTCCCTCGCCAGCTGGAGTGCTGTGGTCTTTGTGCTTTCGGGGCCTGCTCCAGTAGCACTCGCACAGCCGGCCCCAAGCAGCACTTCTGTGCCACCGGGAGGTATCTTGAAGATAAAGCTACAGAAGACATCAATCCCATCAGCCCTCAGAATGTGTTTCCTTCAAATCTATGGGGAGGCAGCTTCGGCATCGTTTTGCAGCATCTTTATATCTGAGGATGTTTGTAGTCAGGGTATTTAGTGAAGCATGAAATGTCAAAGGGTTGCTTTGCATTGTCAACAGATGGTTTTTTTTTTTTTCACTTTGTATGTTTGTTTTGAATATTGAGCTGCTAGTCAAAGTTGCCCAAATATCACCATCAAATGATAATCAAGTTTTTTGTTTGCAGAATACAGGAGTGCAAATTTTCCTGTGAAAATGTTCTCTTGAAATACAGGGATAAACAGTGTGCATTTTAATTTTTACACCTTTTCAGGGAGGAGTTTTGTGATGTAGAAGAACATTCGAGATTTATTTTTCTGTTATGGACGAAATTTACTGGCTGGTCTCTCAAAACCACATCCCCAAACAGTTCCACCTGGTGAGGTTTAATCAAAGAGAGCACTTGTAAAGATTTTCCGTATTTGATGTTTTTAGAAATCATGTATTGGGGATGTAAGGCATTCTATCTGTTTCACAACAGATGTTGCCGCTAACCGCTGGAAGGCACACAGTTGTTCATGTAATTTCTGTGGGCCTGTTGTGTCGGTGCCTCCCTAAATCTGGAATCTGGGCTGCAGAAGAGATGCGCGTAAGAATGGCCAAGCATCCTTAGAAAAGATTGCCTCTAGCTAGTTATGGGATAATTCTGTCGCATGGATGACCGTTCTTTCAAGCAGTTTGCTCAGGTGAAACTTTGGGATGAGATTCTTGTGAATTTGTACGAGTTACATCAAGCTGAAATGATTTATTTCTTGGTCTTCAAAGTTTTCGTCTTTTGAACAGAAGAAGTGGTATTTTTACCATCCCTCTCATGAAGCATGTTTATATTTTCATGAAATGATGCTAAACAAGTGGGTATTTTTAATTTCTTTTACTGTGGCCTTCTGAACTCTGTGGCTGCCAGTTTATTTTTTAACAATATTTTCTTTGGATACCCTCATTTTGGAAACCTGAAAAGAGTATTTTCAAAGCTGTCAAAGATCTTGTTGTATTCCTATGGATACGCCTTGCAAGCTCTCTGTGTCATTTCTTTGCTCAAGTTCAACTGAAGTGCAATTGAACAGCAGTAATTTTGCTTCAATTTTTTTTCTTTAGCAGCACGAGTTTGTTCCAGTGAATGTGCTCTCTTTTTGCAGGCAGGCTTTCACATAATTTTGCACCTCAGTACAGAGCCAACATGAATGGTTATATTGTTCGTGAGTGACCACAGTGGTATGTCTAGCCTGATCGGGCAGGCAAAGTCTAGGTACAAATGTGTGCCCTGAGCAGGTTGAAGGTTCGCACCTCAGTTTGCACTGACTGCAATGTTTGAGAATCAGATCCAAAGTCACTCATACAGAAGATGTTCCATATTGCAGCCTTTGTGAAATTTTCACAGGGCAGGTTGGTTACAACCCTGCGGGAAGACCGTGTTGTTTTGATGTCCCAATGTGTTGACAATGGCAGCATGTATTGGTGCTGGACACATGTTGTACTGAAAGAAATTTTTTAGTGACTTCTGTTTTTCTTGATCAATCAAATTCCTGTTGTAAGAATGTATTCTTGACCTCTGTTTGAGAATAGCTGTATGCTCATTGCAGTTGTGCACTTTTGATGATGGCTGAAAATATGTTCTACTGCGTCATAAGTCTAAACTTATTTATCCACACTGGTAACTTAGGGAATGAACACACTAATGCCAAGTCAAGCAGTGAGATTCTTTGTTATCAGAGTGTGCAGAATCCCAATTTCAAAATGACACTTTTGAGAAACCTGTCAAAGCATTGTGTCCTAAATCAGATGTTGCTCTTGGCTCCGCAGCCGTTGGCCTCATTGCTTGAGAAAGAATAATTACATGAAATCAAGTTTTGAAGAGCACTTGAGTCTTGGGGCAATTTTCTCAGAGGATTTCACACACAAAAATTGTTGTCAAAAGGTTTGCTTGATTATGCCTATCCAGAATTATGTTGCAATGGACACCGACGGTGTCGGAGCCAGTGCAGTTTTGAGAATTGTGTCTTTGCTCTCTGTTATCACTGTCAATGTGTCACTGTACTCCACATCACGGAGAGCTGAAACTTGTATTGTGAACTGATTGAGACGACTGGTTACTTCTCTTTTTTTCCCACCAGATTATTTTCCCAAACATCTTGACTTTTGTGTGAAGTGCTGCTTTGTGTGAGATATTTTCATGAATTTATGGAACAGGTGTCAAACGTAAGATATGAAATAATGCACATCCTTACCAAAAAAACTGTTTGGGGGGCATGAGGACTTGCTTGTTTGGGTTGAGGAAGTTTCACACATCAAATTTGGCTGCCTGTTGTCAAGTCCCTGAAGTAAAGCTGGCCCACATCAAAATCCAGTTCAAAGCCAAGCACTAATTGGTTGCAAGACATTCTCATTTCACTCAGTTTTCTGTTGATTCGTTACATATAAGTAGGACCCACTGCACATCCTTTCAGTTATGTTTAGATACTGACCTATTTCTATATCAGAATGAGACGTAATCATCAGAAGAACTGATTCTCGTGCAAACTAAAAGCGAGAAGAACGGTTTCATCAGAACTCTCCATGGTGCCGAATTTCTCAGCGACCAATCAGCAAATACAATCTGGGAAACGAAAAAGTGCACACAGCTGAGCTACATGATAGTACCATCATAGACATCTTTGGTATCACACAACTGAGCTACATGATAGTACCATCAAAGACATCTATGGTATCATATAGCTGAGTGGTGCACAGCTGTTTTAAACAACCAATCAGCGCCTGGCTGAGAACAGGATTTTTCTAGGTCAGCAGGCCTTGAAATTGCTGTGGCCAATGCTTCCAGTTGAGAAGAGGGTTATGGAGTTTGCAGTAGCTGCCTTGTATGACCTGCTGTCAGAAAGCCAGTCCTAACTTGATTTTTTGGTGTTTGGAGAATTTTTTTTTCATATGCTGTCTTTGTGGCATAAAAAAGAGTATGAAAACGGAATTGTATACTTTATGTGCATTTCAAGATCGATGTTGTACCTGTGGCAATTAAGACAAAATGGCTTCAAAATTTTCATATACAGATGTTACTTAGCCAAGGGAAGGCAGTAAAAAGTTGATTTTCTTGCATTTAAATGAATGTATTTCACAGGCAAATTTGTCGAGGGCATGAAAATTTGACATCCCTGTCATGCATTTCTCCTTAATCATGTAACTGCCCTAGATCCATCCCCATCATCTACTTTGTCATGTGAGTTAGGACTGCTGTCATGCTGGCAGGTTGTGTGGCTCAAGTTTCTGGAAGCAAGGAAGCTGCTTCAACCGGAATGGCTGCTGAGAAAAATTCCTCCACAAGGAGTCTGTTGTTGGAGAGGGAATCATGTGTTTGTGTCTGCATCGGGGCTGGCAAACTGAAGTGAGAGGAATGTTCAGGGACATCTTCTGTTCCATACTGAACTGTTGCTGTTGAAGAATTTCTGGTTTGGACTGAAATGCACGCTCGGTTTCTATGAGAATCAGTGGTGTGATGAATGGGGCTGTGTGCATTTGGAGATATCTTTGTGGCTTTTTCTGCTGGCAACGTCGACAGATGTTTCAATAATAGGCCGAATTACACTTGTAACACAAGAAAGCTATTTGTGAAATGTTGGTGCATTATTACATCGATGGACATGTTCTCACTTTATGTAACATCACATAGGTGCAAACATGCCTGCTACCTCACCGGCGCAAACATGCCTGTTCATACCGGCACCCTACTTGCCTGAGTGTGAATAACCCAACACAGATGCATGAATTTTTACACAATCGACCATGCATGTTCATACTTGCATGCATGCATGCATATTTATGTGCATGATTATTATTACTCATATTGCATATTCATTTAGAGGTCAAAGAGGTGCATGCATGCTTACTCACACAGTATGCATAGTCATGAATTGGTGTATGTATTTACACATTAGAGCATCATGAATATCCTATTACCCTACTGCATTGCAATCCTTTGGAGCTGATGAATTTGGACAGGTTGATCACAGGAGTTGTCAGTAGACATTTTGGTGGCTGCTGTGAATGTACGTCACTGCAAATTTGCATGTACTGAGGAGGAGCCTGTGATCAGAAGTCTCTCCAGGGGGCATTGAAGGGAGTCATCCGCTGTGTTTTTACACCTATGATTTATATGAGCAGGAGATTTTATCCCGAACCGTGCAATGGCTTGTTTTGATAGCATTTTATGGAAATTATATGACTAATTTATACTGATGTTTATTTCATGTCACCAGTGCTTCAGTGTTTGTCGTGAAAGGGTTTGTTTGTCTGTGTCAGTTTGCAGGTAGGGGGGAATGTGATGTCAGGCTAAGGAAAGTTCAAAATTCGATTGATATTTACTTATAAACAAACGTTGAAATCAAAATCAATGTTTACAAATCTCATCCCTGTTAACACTCCTCACCCCCCCACCCCCCTTTCTCTCTCTCTCTCTCTCTCTCTCTCTCTCTCTCTCTCTCTCTCTCTCTCTCTCTCTCTCTCTCTCTCTCTCTCTCTCTCTCTCTCTCTCTTATTAATGGGACACCAATATTCTTTCTGCGTATTTTGCCTCTTCCTAACCAAGACAGCACATTTTCTGCTCTCACTGATGTGCACCAAATTAGTGCAGCAAATTTTTTTGTCAGCCAAGTTAGTCGACTTGTCAAAATCCTAATCTAGTCTTGCATGGTATAATGTGTCAGCCGAGTTAGTCGACTTATCAAAATCCTAATCTAGTCTTGCATGGTATAATGCTAAGGAGTGAAAACCTTGTACACTTATCTTGAAGTGACACTTTAATACATGTATTTACAATTTTGAAGTCAAATGCTCACTGGGTGTTTTTGTACTGCCGTATTCTCAAACAGATTTTATTTGGTCCCGTGATCACCAATTTTGTCACAATGATTTTATGTGATGATTGTCAATATTATGACAATAGCTTCGTGTCATTCGTGTTATTGCCAACAATGTCGCAATGATTTTGTGTCATGTGATTTGCTGATGTTGTCACAAGTGTGTGCTGTTGTCACAAGTGTGTGCTGTTGTGACGTGCTGCCTGCACTGTGCCAGCGTGTACATTGGTGTCCTAGGAATGATTTGTGACCAACTTGTGTGCTCCTGTGTTTTCGGAGTTGCTCATAATTATCTCGTGTCGATGGATTGGGTTCTGTGGAATCTTCAAATATTCATGAAATTGCTGCAGCTTTTAATGTTACCCTTCGAACCGTTTATGTAAAAAGAATGACGAAATTATTTTATCCAAGGGTAAGCTCAGTAGAGTATTTTTCCTCTGCCGTTTTTCTACTAATTATAACTGGACTGCAGGCAAATGAATAGTATTGACTGAAGGGTGGAATATTCATAGTACAGTAAAGCTGAGAAGGACAAAAAAATCCCTTCAAATCTGCATCTTTGTGCTGCTTTTTAAAATAGACGTGTTTAGTGCCAAATACATGTGTTGACATATTCGTGTCCCTGGTCGTTTCCTAACTTTCTGCTGCTCAAAACAATTCCAAATTCCTGTAACTCTCTTTGACTGTAGGATGTACGTTTTTTATGGATTTTTAAATTACTAAATCCGTCTTAGATTTGCAACCGAAGCCAGGGATGTTGCATACTCTAGATCATGTTACACGAATGCCTTCGTTACAGAGCTGTATGTCTGCAGGCTTGTAGCTTGGCTGTTACTGATTACACGGCTGATCGTGGGTTATTCGGAGAAAAATCATGGGGCAGTGTCTATTAGACAATTTTTAAGACTAATAGTCTTAGTGCTGATATCTAGCCTCTTTGGCTTAAACCGATTTTGAAAACGTGTTGTTTTTATCCCTACAGCATGTATTCGAACTCCCTGTAGTGGGTGGGTGTCATAGATACTGTGTTGTTACTGAGGATGTTTAGAACGTGAAAGTAGGTACCAAAGGTGGTTTTATCTGTGTTGGATTTGTGTAGTGTAGCATTTTTCTTCCTTCTGTCCATGCAGTTGTGGAGCTGATGGTCACAGTAGTTGAAATGCTGTGCCGAAAAGCTGTTTGTTGCAGTCTTCCACAAACCGTATCTCTTCTCATATCTACCTCCATCTTTCTCAGTGATGAGCGGACAGCTTCGTCGGTGCGAAGCACGTTGTAGACTCTGAATTAAAATTCAGTTTGTAGTTATTAATTCCTCTCTGCAGTCCTTAGAGGAAGGAAGCAAGACTTGAGTGAGTGGTGCACTCGTTCTGTCAAGTATTCCCCTTTCAACACCCAAGCCATCTGAATGATTTGTGTGCCAGATAGCTAGGGAAGAGATCTTTGCGTGAGGCCGATGTGGCAGGTCACAATATGTTTAGAACTTGTGGTAGAAGGAGGTATTCTTTTCCTAGGTCTTCCCTTTGCAGATGCAGTATCTCAGTAGACGAGGACCACAATCCAGTTCAATACGATACGACTGGCCAGTTCCAATGTAGTCTTTCATAAGTGTTGTGTCGGTAGATACCCCAGCTTTGGAGTTCCCACGCAGAAGTCCTTGCAGAATCAGACGGAGGTTGAAGTGTCATCAGTGGGTGTTGTCTGCTTTTGTCATGTTATTGTTGTTGTTGTTGTTGTTGTTGTTACTGCCGTTGTTGTTTCTTGGTGGTTTGTACGTTGTTCAGTTTGATCTCTGTTGATGATCTGAATGGTGATCATGATCATTGTCGCTCTGACTTCTTCGAGTGCTGGATGGGCCTGCGTGAGACGCTCAGAACTGAGATGGAGTTGACGGATTTTTTTTATACAGGAAAGTTCGCCAACCCAGCGACTGAGTGAGTCATAAAAAGAAATACATTACCTGTTCCTCTGAGAGTAATTGTCATTAATTGACAGGTTTGACTCTTTCTAGTCTGCTGGCATTTTCCAAACTCTTTTACTGTACACACTTCCCCTGCTCACGACATGTACCTGCATGAATAATACTCAGAGTAACCTGTCTCATGTGTGTAAATAAGCTGCATTTTACTCCATACGATGATTTCTTTTTCATGTGGTATTTTTGCCACACAGTTTGAATCTTTGAACTGTAAGCTCCGTTTCCAAACGTGGAAAATCCTATCATAACCTTGACATTCACGACTCCTGGAGATGGTCCTGCATAGCGTTCATAATGCCAAACTTCATTGTTAAATGTTCAGTCTGCACTCAACTCATACAACCAACAATAAAGAAGGTGAAAGTGTTCATTTCTCAGGTCTGGTCATGAAGATTTGGATGCTATTCAAGTGTTGCATTTCTCGAATTCTCTTCCAAGAGATGATAGCTCCAGAAATTTTCGCCGTCGGCCTCGTGGAGTGCTACGTACTGTGTTTCTGCTCAAATGCAATGGAACGACTGAATAACTCACTTCGATACAAAGTTGAGGAAGATAAGCTTTTGAGCTTTTTCTCTTGCCAATTGTGTTTGTACGCTTTTTCGAGGTGCAATCATGTAAAAGAGTATTAGTCATCTCTGTTTCCACTGATTTTTCTGTCTCAAGCTGCTAGCAGACTGCCAGCAGTGTGTCTGGTCTTTCAGCTCTGGCTGAAGTTTTTACGCTTTTTCCCCCTTCATTAATTGGTATGGACACGCGTTCGTACCTGTGAAATGCAGTCTTGTATTACTGATGTATTTGTTGAAGTCATTTGGGGATGTACAGGGTCAACAGGTTTTGCTGAGATTTAAAATAATGGACAACTACCAAACTGTATATCAATCTATTTAAGATTTTCTTCCATATTTGCTTGCTCTTCATTTGTCTCAATATTTAATTATGATGTGTTTTAACCTTTTTATCCATTTTGATCGGTCAGGATTCTTTGATTCAGTCCCGGCAAGGTGCGACCACCCTTATGATCTATGTACAATGCCCTAATTCAAACTTTATAACGAGCTGCCTATACTACTCCTGCATTTAGACCTCTATTTTCCCTAACAAGCATTAATATCATTGACTAATCTTTTCTGCACTATTCTGCGTTCATGTTTACTAAATCTAACAGTCACCTGTGCCATACTCGATCTCATTTTTCTTTCACTTCATTTTGATGTTTCCTTCTGAAGGTCCCTACCATATTCGGTTTTGCTAGAAAAGTTTCTTCTCTGACTTCAAAATGACTCAATTCCAAGAGGCTCAAGTGGTAAAGCTTCAAAAACGATTTTTAAGCGTGTAACTGTTGCATTAAAGTTCTTCCCATAACACCGAGTAGAAATGCTGCAGTAGAGTTGTCTTTTTATTTAATTCATAACTGTTAATGTTCAACTCACGTTTCTCATATGTTTCCTGTCATGAAAACATGGTGACTTATACTTTCTTAACTCTTTTGATATCTCTCTCTTGCGGAAGTGATGTTTGAGTCTGTGTATATTAGGCTCATGCAATTTTTTGCATGCGTTTGGATGTTATGGACAGGAGGTGTCTTCGGTTGTTGTAAAATGTTGAACGCACGGCAGGAGGCGCAGACCTCAATCTGCGATTTGTTTCCTGTGACGTGGGTTGGACCTAGAGAACGACAGACAAAGATGAAGAGAAGGAGTCTTTCATTGCAGGGGAGTATGATATGAATGTTAGTCTCATTGTGTAGATATATAATTGTCATCGGGTCATATTTATTCACCATGCATGTATATCATCCACTGATGGACAATAAACAATTTTCAGAAAGAGCCGTGACTGGCGTGACGTAGATATTGACCATGCACACACAGCCGCGCGTTGCTTAACGCGAGCGCCCCGCCACGTTTCGCCTTGCATGTACAGCGAAGTACGCCTGATAGCGCCGACCTTATGCAAATCGCGGCTGTGGGTATTTTTTTAATTTGAGAATCTGGCTTATGTTGGTCTATCCACCTCTACTGCCTTCCGTAACTGCAAAGATTGTGTCTCCGTTTTAACGTCTTCGTTTTAACAGATGACCAGGAACTTTACCTCCCGCTGTCTTTTAACGAGAACTACGACAGTGGAACGGTCGCCTTATTTCAAGCTGAAGATCGATCGTGTGATGTATCCCTTATGTTCGACCACACAAGTTGCCCCATTATATTGTACTTCAAGAGGAAAATGGCTAAATCGCCAGCTGGACTAGGGACGTCTGTTTGTCTTCTCTGTGTCACTTGGTTGGGAAAATCTGCTATCGACCTCACAAAAACGCCCTTTTGTGTATGGTACTGCAAATCCTTGGCTCCTTGAGGCCGCCTTTGGCTGACTACTGGATTAGGTCCCAAAAGCCCAGCGACCAGGAGTTCAAGCTCTTCTCAGAGTATTTGAATAAACCCAGATCTTCCCGTCCCAGGGATAGAACCACGGCACTGCGCCTCGCACATCGTACAACCCCAAAGCATGCTCGCCCATCTACGCTTGTCAAAAGACATGGTTTCAACAAGCGAGTAGAGGCTGAGGGGCTGACCGTATACTCATGCAAGACGGGAGAGCGCAGGGGGATGGACTGCCAGGAACTGGTATAATATGTAGATCAGTTGGAAGGGAAGTTCCTCTTGTAGGGGGCATTGAATGACTTCGGCCCTGTATTACTGTTACACTCCTCACCCATCAGTCACGCACTGAAATGACATCCTCAGGCGGACCACACTAGAAGACCCCTCCCAGGAGAGGGATGCAGGAAAGAGCGAATATTCTGGGGCGGGGGTGGGTTGGGGGAGAAGTATGACAATGGCGTACAAAGGCGCTACTGGCCCGATGTTGTCCAAAGCATTACATTTGCAGCAGGCGGCAAGGCAGTGCGACCGTTTCGAGCATAACAGCCCTGAATCAGGTGTTGTGGCCCTGTATCGAGCATAACAGCCCTGAATCAGATGTTGTGGCCCTGTATCGAGCATAACAGCCCTGAATCATGTGGCCCTGTATCGAGCATAACAGCCCTGAATCAGATGTTGTGGCCCTGTATCGAGTATAACAGCCCCGAATCAGATGTTGTGGCCCTGTATCGAGCATACCAGCCCTGAATCAGATGTTGTGGCCCTGTATCGAGCATACCAGCCCTGAATCAGATGTTGTGGCCTGCCAACTTGTGTGAACCGCCAGTCTCGCTGTCATTCTCTCACCCCTCTCCTCGGACGAGTTCACTAATGTGGCCCGCCTGGAGAAGTCCATCCCACGCGCGCCTTCATAACTGACTTCGTCATGGCAACCTCCCCTACGTGGCCTGTTGCTGTGTAGTCCAAACTTTGTTGGATAATATTCCTGGGGAAAACTGGTGCGCGTCTGTCAAGAGGGCGTCCTGTTGCTTGGTGCCCTCTCCTGAGTGACGTGATGAATGACACACTGCATGTGGAGACGCTCCAAGCTTCTTGCTCAGCAACATACACCAGGGGCACGTAGGATGGACGCGAGGAAAATGAATATCTAGCAAGGAAAGGCCTGTGTCAACATGTGTCAACATGATGAAAGGAGATGTGAAGGCAATTATATGTTGGCATGTTTGACACGGGCCTATGCCTCGCAAGACTATGCAAAGTGGCCCAGCTTACTGTCTGCATTCCGCCCAAGATTCCCTGTAGAGGCGGGTCATAACTAGGCGAACACGTTCGCGAACTTGTCAGGCGAGTACGAAAAGGTCGCCTGCCGGGAGGTGTCTGGCCGAACCACACAGTTGCATGAGAAGCTACGAAGTATAGTTTAACTCTGTGGCGCTATTGTCCACTGAATTCGACTTAAACCCGCATCTCAATTTGAATAATACAGCAATTTAAATAATCTACTGATGTATTCTGCATAGTACCTTGAGAAATCAGTACTTATTTAGTTACAGTTTCTCCATATGTGTTTAAGTGATTCTCAAACTGAGTGATTGGCATGGGAGCCGAGGGGGAAAATGGCGGTTTGCGCTATCGGCCAGAGCCTGTCCTGGAAACACTATGTACACCTCAAACCTGGCTCGTGAGAGGAGTTTTCGACCAGGTACGAACGGCAGTAGATGAAGATATGCATGAAACCCACGGCAGCACGCGATTCTATCCAGATTTGAAACATGCCAGATTTCACAGAAGTCGCTAGTGTGTCACGGCTGGAACACCGTAATGCCCCCTCATCTGCTGAAAGCCCTGACTGCCAGGCTCTGGGGCCTTGTCCACCTTCAGGAGTTCGGCCAGGGGCGGACCCAAGCAGGTAAAATGGCCACAGCGGATCATCGGGGCTGTGCCAGATCGCTTTGACCTGGCCGCGAGTTCAAACCACCCTGCGGAATCGAGACCCATGCAGTAAACTGCTCCCCAAATCTCACAGCCCACCCCTAGGGACACGTAATGTCCCCAGGCATCTACCAGTCACGTACACAAATCAAACACCAAGTTCTCTCTTGATCGTAATAATAATAATAATAATAATAATAATATAGTTTATTTACACGCACATACATTCCCTTGACAGACAAGCTCATGGGGTTTACAATCCAAAGAATCAACACTCATACAATCGCTCAACACCACATTCCCACAAAAACTCCCGCAATACACATAAAAAAACTAAGATCCAATAGAACAAACTATACAATATACACAGCACGTGCAGGCCAGGTCAAGTAAGGCGAAGCAACTCAGCGGGAAAGCGGATTGGAAGAGGTGGGTCTTTAGAGCACTTTTGAACTGGGGCAGAATGACGGACTGAGAGAGGGAGACTATTCCAGGTGACAGGTCCAATATAGGAGAAGGCACGCTGTCATTGAGTTTTCTTGTTACGGCGGGAGACCTTAAGTATTCTAGAGTCAGAAGCTGAGCGTAGAGATCTGGAGGGCGTGTAGACTGTAAGAATTTCTGTAAGAGCGTGTGGTGCGGTGTTGTTGAAGGCCTTGAAGCACAAAATAGCAAGTTTATAATCTATCCTCTGAGAGATGGGGAGCCAGTGAAGTGTATGTAGGAGTGGAGAGACATGGGTACGCTTGGGACATCGAAAAACTAGCCTAGCAGCACAATTCTGAACTTTCTGGAGTTTGTTAAGCAGAGTGTCAGGGATGCCAGCGAGAAGAGAGTTTCCATAGTCGAGACGAGACAGAACAA
>JAWQFJ010021087.1:120000-136195 GCA_034096865.1 Theodoxus fluviatilis | reverse complement strand
CTTCCATTTCTATTTCCCAAGCACTTAGGCACACTTAAACAAAACTTTGCTACTGTTTTTATTAATGTCAGTTCTGAGTGCAATTAGGTTAGTAAGGGTCGCGGTTTGCGAGAGTTGCTTCCCTTGATTGGTGTAAACATGAGACTGCTTCGAAGCCATTAATTTTCTGCATCATTTCACGACCTATCCGACATCGTGTGAGGTGTGGAAAATGGTACGCTCGTGCTGTGTACGAAATTGTAGCAATGCCAGTACATCTAGGAGATCAAATTTATTTGAAATAAAGAACAGGCTCTAGCTAGGGCTAAACAGAGTAGAAATTTTGTTAGGTGTCAAGTGCGATAACAATCAAGCAGCGTGGGCGAGATTGGGTGCGAGTGGGCAACGCTGGGCAACTGCCAGAGAGTGCAATATTGATGCGGGAGAAGGTGTACCTACGCAAGTTGAAAAAAAGAATTCCCGGCATCCCTATTTCCTGTTTTAACAATTTTCTTTACTGTTCTTGCCTAGTTTGTGCAAATAATGCAAGCCAGTTATAAAAACTTGCGATGGATCCCTGGTTATCGTTAGCTAAAATTCCGACTGATCGCTTGTCGCACAAGAAATGAAGAGTGAGGCGAACAATCCTACTTTGGTGCAAGCAGTGGCTGTTTCCCACCCAGCGACGTCATCAGTGCGGAAAAAATATCGTTCTTCGGAGTGTCGTACCCCTGCAAACACCCGAGTAAGCGAAACTGCCGGCTGCTGTGGTGAACATCCCCAGACTTCGATCGACGAGTGATTGTTTACATCGCCGCGAGTTCTGGCAGTGCAGCATGCTCATTGAATATGCGCGACGACTTCATTGGCAGCAAGATGGATTCATCCTTGGGCCGAAATTGAATTAGTTGGCAAATAAGCAACAAGACAATCTGCCATTTTAAGTAGGGCAAACAATCAAAGTGGTAAACAACAGGCCGGCTGCTGAGCCATGTGCCCGGGAATCCATCTTTGTTATGATGGTTGCTGGGATTGTAATCCGGGCAACTGCATTTCCCAGCGAGCCTTATGTGACAGTTTTGCTAGATCTCGGAATGGCTTCTGAGGGTGGAGGTTGGACATAAACATGGGATTCAAACTGTGTTTATTCGTATGGGATCGACAGCCAACAAGAAAATGAAGAGGTTTACCGCTCTGAAAGGAGTAATCGACGGGCTTCGCTCGTCAGTGACCACGCCACCGAAGGCAGAGGTGGAGATAGCGGAGACTCTTCGCTCCGATCATTTGAAGGTTTGCAAGGTAATGCTGCATATTAAGATACGAGGGTCACTATTTATCGACCAGTATTTTAATAATGTGGAATTGCATTGGCGATCGCTCCTCTCATCACCTTTAGCTTCGTCCCTTTTCCTTTTCAGACTGTCAGACATGGATTTCCCTTTCAACCAACTGCTGTCGCTTTCGATCCAGTTCAACATATTTTAGCAATCGGAACGAAAACTGGGTCATTGAGAATGTATCCTTGCTGTTTTGTTGACAAAGCTGTTGACGATAGCGTGGATTGTAGAAGGTCGATTCCGTTATATTATGTGCACTTTGCCGGAATAATTTTAGCTGGGGTGGGCTGGGCTGCAGCGGCGTCTGCTAGCTGCCCTCCCAGTACTGCTGTTGACGTCGAGAAGTGATAATCTGCATGCCCAGTGCAGCGCCCTAGTGCATTGATTTATTAGTAGGAAGTGCTCACCAAGCCGGTTGAGCTGTTGGTGTGAAGCTGCTAGCAAGTGGTCTGCCTTCTCGCCTTACATTGGGACGATGTAGCTTTCAAGTAGAATATTATTTGCTTGTCTACATGCGCGTCAAACCATCTGCCCTTTTCTAGCAGTTTCATTACTTATGTCTTAAACTCTTATGAAGCAAAACATTCAGACACCATACAAGCTCTCATGAACCCTCGTTTGCTCACTTCCAAACACTTCCTATTCGTCCAGGCTATGTCGAGACAACGATAGTGTGATTAATTGTTGACGTGGTTGTGCGTAGGAGACGATTTCCCTTATTTTGTAGTTCGTAGTTATGTCTCACTCGGTGTTCACGAAATGCCACCAACAAGCGCTAGTAGTAGTAATCACTTGTGATACGATAGGTTTTGATGACGCATGTGATATCATTAATTGCAGCCCTTCTCGTTAGAAATGCTCTTTTCTGGCTTCATGCCCGTGTTGTTGTGTTCACGCGTGACCTGTCAGCGGTGACATTTGCTAGTAGCCGCGTCCCATCCTATTTAACCGTCCACTCCCTCTGTGCGCTGTGCTGTGCTGCACTCTTCTCCTTGCTGTGAAGTGAATGTAAATTCAACGCTTAGCAGTCGTTTGGTGATTTTGCTAAAAGTATCCACTGAAGGTTGTAAATAGCTTTGCAATATATAGTCTGGGGAAAATTGACACAGTTTGATATGTTACTTTTTTTAGGAGGGTTGCGAAGAGTGTAAACGTTGGTTTATGACCTTCAATACTTTAAACATTATTTAAACACCAAGTATTGGCAGGGTATAAGTTGATGCTTAGTTGTTGTTCTTTGTGATGGGCAGGAATAACATGTTTTTGCAGGTATCTTGTAGCATAGGGAGTGCCCTTGTCTTAGCTGGCTTCCTTTTTGTTCTTCTCAAAGGAATGATTGATGAGAAGTGAAATATTGCTGCACATGCAATATACATCCAAACCCGGAATTAAGTGCGCTTGAAATATTAGATCATTTTGTAATACTGAGCTGCAGGGACTTTAAGATACCTAATTTGCGAGCTTAGCTGATATAGAGGACCCAGTTTTTATTTCTTGCCTCTTTCCTATCTGTCCTTGCAGGGTTCTGGCTCATCCACTAATCTTGTAGGCAGTTCTTGTTTTTGTACATGTATGCTGAAATACTGCTGCAAGAAGTGGGTTATAAACTAATATGAGCTGAACCATTGCTAAGACCCCAACAAGATTCTTCCCAAATTATTGACACTGACATTGTCTCCCCTTGTGGGTTGGTAAGAAAATGTCCCCTGCACCTCATGACATGTTTTGTACAAGTGAATAATGAGGGAAAACAGGACATGGCTTGGTTTTCACAATGAATGCTTAATGATTTTCATCATCAGTGGCTAAACAAAGCCTAAACATGCTGATAGGCAATTAGACTTTATTCATTGTTTAACCCTCGGTTCATTATGCAGCAATATAACTCAAAAGGTTCAAAACAGATTTTGATGAAATTTGGTGCAAGGTCAGGATTCAAGGAAAAAACTATTAAATTTAGGAGTTTCAAGTGCTGCGCCCATTAGCTGCAAGTGACTGCACTGTATACTTGGCCACAGAGCCCGTTTGTGGATTTCCACTCACACTCAACTGTTGCAGTCATACTTTTTGAAGAAAGACATGTACAGTGAAGTCCAGAAATTGATAAAACTTGGCAGGACCCAATTCAATACAGTTTTCACTTTTGCTCATTGAATACTTTCCAGTTGTTTCTTAATTGCTGGACATGACATACATTTTACACCTCTTTTGAACAGCAGGTGTGTTGAGGAGCATAAACTTGCTAATAGTGGTGTTGTTTTTTAATACGTAGAAGAAGGGTTGATTATTGTAAAGCAGAAAACACTTAAATGAACATAGCCAGCTTTTTTACATTTTCATTGCGAAATGTCAAACTGTTTTCCATGTGCATGCTTGATGGAGAAAGAGTAAACTAGTTCTGAGTCATTCTTGTGGCTTCTGCGGGGGGGGGGGGGGGGGGGGGGGGGTATTGTAGATGAGCAATAATGTTGCTGCTTGCAGATTGTAGCTAGAGGGCGGCCATCTCTAGGGAGTGAGGGAGCTCTCAGGCTGCTTGTCTGTGTAATGACCTTCCATCACCTGCAGTCTCTGCCAATCTTGGCACCCTGGAGCAGGCCCTAATGTAGATTACTCTGCAAACAAGGTGACGCCATGTTCTCCCTCCCCTTCTTTCCCCTCCCTTATATACCCAGAGCTGGAAGCAGTGTCTTGGTTGAAGACAAACTCTGGTCCTTTCTTGGCATACATGTGTATGTTGTCTGTGGTGATCAAAGCTGAATAGATGTCTTGCCTTCTGGTTCCTCCTGCAGCTGTTGCCTGGCTTGCTTATATAGCACGGATAATCTATTGTGACAGTGATTTTTTAATTTCCACTTGGATCATGGTGAAAATCTAAAATGTGCTGGTCTGGTCATTTGTTTACCCCTGTAGTTGTGATGTGGTATGAGGATTTACCTTTTGGCTGAGTGTGTAATTTTCAGACATGAATTAGAGTTCACAATCTGTCCACTGATAAAGCAATTGCCAGACATCAAGAACAATACTGAAGTTAGAATTTGCTAATGCACAGTTTGTTCCTAAAAATGCAGTTTTCTTCGAATGTAAACCTATAATAAGCCACACGGTTTCCTGCTTGAGTCATTCTGTACTTAGTCCCAACGTGAACATTTACAAGGACTGAGTACCCTGCTTAATAATGTAAGAAGAAACTGGATCACTCATTTCATGGAAGCAGATACAGGAATGCAAACCCGCTTTCCTTTCCTTTGATCTCTCAGTTTGTGCTGTGCAAAAGTTTCTGGAGGAAGCTGCCTGAAACAAGTAAAGTTGTTTCTGCCTTGTATTCAGGATGGCTGCCTGTTGTGTCAGGGCACTTAGCCAGTAGGGATTGGCAGGCTCTAACCTGGTTACACCTTCCTGTCAGTCTGTCTCACCAGCAAGGAGAATGTGGCTCTGACAAGATAGTGGCTCCTGTAGACCTCTGTAGGGTAAAGATGGTTGCTGCTGCTGTAATGTAATGATGGTGACTGTAGACTGTAGTAGTGTAAAAATGATGGCTGTTGTAGACTGTAGTAGTGTAAAGACTGTGGCTGTTGTAGACTGTAGTAGTGTAATGTTGTAGACTAGTAAAGATTGTAGCTGTTGTAGACTGTAGTAGTGTAGAGATATTGACTGTTGTAGACTGTAGAAGCGTAATGATAGTGACTGTTGTAGACTGTAGTGAAGACGGTGACTGTTGTAAACTATAGTAAAGATGGTGACTGCTCTGGACTGTAGTAGTGTAGAGATGTTGACTGTTGTAGACCGTAGTAGTGTAGAGATGTTGACTGTTGTAGACTGTAGTAGTGTAGAGATGTTGACTGTTGTAGAGTGTAGTAGTGTAGAGATGTTGACTGTTGTAGACTGTAGTAGTGTAGAGATGTTGACTGCTGTAGACTGTAGTAGTGTAGATATATATATATGTTGACTGTTGTAGACCGTAGTAGTGTAGAGATGTTGACTGTTGTAGACTGTAGTAGTGTAGAGATGTTGACTGTTGTAGACTGTAGTAGTGTAGAGATGTTGACTGTTGTAGACCGTAGTAGTGTAGAGATGTTGACTGTTGTAGACTGTAGTAGTGTAGAGATGTTGACTGTTGTAGACCGTAGTAGTGTAGAGATGTTGACTGTTGTAGACCGTAGTAGTGTAGAGATGTTGACTGTTGTAGACTGTAGTAGTGTAGAGATGTTGACTGTTATAGACCGTAGTAGTGTAGAGATGTTGACTGTTGTAGACTGTAGTAGTGTAGAGATGTTGACTGTTGTAGACCGTAGTAGTGTAGAGATGTTGACTGTTGTAGACTGTAGTAGTGTAGAGATGTTGACTGTTGTAGACTGTAGTAGTGTAGAGATGTTGACTGTTGTACACTGTAGTGTAGTAGTGAAGAGATTTTGACTGTTGTAGACTGTAGTGAAGACAGTGACTGTTAGGCCCCCCCAAAAATGGTGTGGTTAAGGTAACATAGCCAAAAAAAATAGGGTAGGTAGGTCGGCAATAACTTTATTTTTTATAACTTTTTATTTCTCGTGAAAACCAAATTAAACCTACTCGACTTGGAAATAAGTGTGCGAACAGACAGCGGATATTCCCTTTGAACAATTTTGACTTAACTTCTCTTGGAATTAGGTAAAGAAAAGCATTACCAGTGAAGATATGGCTGATATGAGATTGTCTGTCCTTCTAGTGTCAGTATCATGTGACCAACCATCGGTGCCCCTAACGTGAACCAGATGTAATTGAAATGCATCAGGAACTTGTGCTGCATGTTGATCATCCTCTTCTTCTTCCTCACTCTAGGCTTGCAAAACTTCACATTTGAAATGTATCGCCTTCAGTTCAAACGTGTCCCCGACCTCTCCAACAGTCAAACCCCAAGCCAACTCAAACCCATCCCCATCTGCTTTGCATGTGGTCACATCACCAGAGCTGCCAAGTGCTACGATTTAGGCGTAGCATGCTACGATTTTGCCGTGCTTGCTACGATGCTACGATCGTCAGAGAAAAACTACGATTTTTCAAAGCCTGGAACTGAACTTTTGACCGTCACGAAGAAACACACACACACGCACGCACACACACGCACGCACGCACACACACACACACACACACACACACACACACACACACACACACACACACACACACACACACACACACACACACACACACACACCGCTTTATGCTGGCGGTTCAGTGCTGAGCGTCGAACTGAACTTTTGACAGTCACGTAGAACACCCCCCCCCCCCCCCTCCGCTTCACGTCGGCGGCTCAGCGCTCAGGGACTTGACAGCCCCCCACCCCACCCCCACCCCCCCCACGCAAACATCGCCATTTTCCTTCTTGTGCGTGTGTGCTACGCCTATTTCTTAAACGCTACTCCAAAAAGCTCTGGATGCTAATTGCTACTCTTTGGCATGATGGTGGGTTGGCAGCTCTGCATCA
The DNA here is from genome assembly GCA_034096865.1 of Theodoxus fluviatilis. Lineage (NCBI taxonomy): Eukaryota > Metazoa > Mollusca > Gastropoda > Cycloneritida > Neritidae > Theodoxus > Theodoxus fluviatilis. The sequence goes on along the minus strand of JAWQFJ010021087.1, from coordinate 129,418 downwards.
CCGTAGCCACGAGCGACCACCCCATATTTTTTCATGTTCAATTCGGGATGAATGTTAAGAAAAACTGCCGTCATCGATGCCGTCTCTGTATATGCGGAAATCTGCTTATTGCCGTCTTGATGGTCACATTTTGAGGTAACACTAACAGTCGCCACCAAACGTTCGCGGCACGCCATTTTTGTTTGTTTTCAGAACGAGGCTTGAGGAACGAGGTAAGTTACTTCCCTTTGCGCCCTGCGTCGTCTGTTCTACACAGGTTGTTTCCTGAGACTAAACGATCGATCCTCCCTCAACCCACAACTTTGATATTTTAAAAAAACTTCAACATTTTCAATAAAAAGATGTAGGGTCGGCGCCCCAGAATAGGGTAGGTCGGGTTACCGTAACCACACCTTTTTTTTTTTTGGCCTTGTAGACTGTAGTAGTGTAATGATGGTGACTGCTGTTGACTGTAATAGTGTAATGATGGTGACTGTTGTAGACTGTAGCAGTGTAATGATGGTGACTGTTGTAGACTGTAGTGAAGACAGTGACTCTCTGCTCTGGATGATGATAAACTCTCTGTTCTGCTTTTCCTGGATAACTCGGCCGCTTTCGATACCATTGATCACTGTGTTCTTCTGTCTCGTCTTGAAACTGTCTTCGGCATTCGCTCCACAGCTCTTCAGTGGTTCCAGTCTTACCTCCATGACCGTACACAGTATGTGTCTGTCAACAACACATCTTCTCCTTCTTCTCCTCTGCTTTTTGGCGTCCCTTAGGGTTCGGTGCTTGGGCCAGTTCTCTTTGTACTGTACACTACTCCTCTATCAACTGTCATACGACAACATGCAGTCAATCACCACCTATTTGCAGATGACACACAACTCCAACAATCATGCAAGCCTTCAGAAATCCTAGCATTGGTACACACCTTTGAAAACTGTTCTTCTGACATCAAGTCCTGGATGTCTACAAACAAATTAAAGTTGAACGCTGAAAAAACTGAAGCCCTTCTCTTCTCTGGATCAACTGCTGTAATCCCAACTCCTCCTTCCACTATCACAATAGGTTCTAGTGACATCTCTTTTTCTGCCAGTGCCAGAAACCTCGGTTTCATCATGGACTCTAGCATGTCAATGAAACAACACATAGCTGCAGTATGTCAGACCTGCTACTTCCAGATCAGAAGAATTAGTTCTATCAGAAAATTTCTCACAGTAGATGCTACTAAAACTCTGGTCACTTCCTGCATTCTGTCCAGATTAGATTATTGCAACTCTCTTTTGATAGGCTGCCCTGACTCTACTCTCCAACCTCTGCAGAAAGTCCAACACTGTGCCGCCCGCCTCATTTTTAGAGCGCGTCACCGACAACCCTGCACTCCTCTCATGAAAGATCTCCACTGGCTGCCTGTTTCTGAACGTATCAAGTATAAGATTGCATGTCTCTGCTACAACATCATCTCTGAATCTGCACCTGCCTATCTCTCTGATCTGGTCTCTCTGTACACCCCTTCTCGCTCACTCCGCTCTTCTGCTGACACTCGACTCCTTCGCCAAGGTCGCTTCAAGCGCAGAACTCATGGCTTTCGCTCTTTCTCATACTATGGCCCTCAACTGTGGAATTCTCTCCCTCACAATATCCGACACTCTACCTCCATCTCTTCCTTCAAATCCAACCTCAAAACCTACCTTTTTCAGCAATATTACTTGTGAATTTGTTAGAATCCTGCCGCACCCCCCCCCCCCCCCTCCTCTACCCCCACGTACATCTTGACATCTGTGTAAATATTTGTATAGTATATTGTCAGTCTGACTGTGTACATCTGAATGCATGTGTTTGACTATGACTGGATGACTAAATGTATAGACTGTGTTGTATGTTTATTTTTGTATATATATGTATGTATATATATATGTTACGCGCTTAGAACCTCGGGAAAGGCGCTTTATAAGTATAATAAATTATAAATTACTGTTGTAGACTGTAGCAGTGTAGTAATGGTGACTGCTGTAGACTGTAGCAGTGTAATGATGGTGACTGTTGTAGACTGTAGTGAAGACAGTGACTGTTGTAGACTGTAGTGAAGACAGTGACTGTTGTAGACTGTAGCAGTATAATGATGGTGACTGCTGTAGACTGTAGTCAAGACAGTGACTGTTGTAGACTGTAGCAGTGTAATGATGGTGACTGCTGTAGACCCTAGTGAAGTCAGTGACTGTTGTAGACTGTAGTAGTGTAATGATGGTGACTGCTGTAGACTGTAGTGAAGACAGTGACTGTTGTAGACTGTAGCAGTGTAATGATGGTGACTGCTGTAGACTGTAGTAGTGTAATGATGGTGACTGCTGTAGACTGTAGCAGTGTAATGATGGTGACTGTTGTAGACTCTAAGACTGTAGCAGTGTAATGATGGTGACTGTTGTAGACTGTAGCAGTGTAAATGGTTGTCCAGACCCCTTGCATCCTAGGAGACTTTAGGCAGGTTTCACGATAACTGAGCTCTTGGATGTGTGTAAACTTTGTGTTCAAATTACTTGTTTACTGTGTTGATTTTCATTATTTTTTCTGTTGTGCACGCATCAGAGTAATAATTGAAATACAAAATTGAAAATGAAAAAAAAAAAGTTTGAGCATGTGCTTGCGAGAGCGTTTTTTTGAAAGCGATCGTGTGAATCTTGACAGACGGCATTTACTTTCTGTGTCATGACCACATTTCGAAGTTTGAGTGCAGACACGAAAACAACACCCAAATTTAATAACAACTGTGTTATTCAATCCAGCTATCATCAATTTAAGTCTCTGAATCAACAAAATAAAAAATAAAAATGAATTAGAACGTTAAAAGCCCCAATGGAAAATTTTCGCCAATCAGCAGAAGTCGTCTGTCAGAAAAAACGCACGTGCCTTCCCTGCAAAGCAGGCCTATTTTTACAGATCGGATGCCTTTTTTACGTTGTTATTTTTGCTTGTTGGTATTATTTCATGGATAATCTGCATCGGAAAGTCGTTATTTCAGCAACAGAATTAAAAAGTCGCAAAAAGGAAGCATTTTCTTCGATCTCTGACCAGCGTCTGTCAGATGACGCAACGATCAGCAGCCTTCAGTTTATTTCGGAAATTTCCAAGTATTTTACCGTACGTGACGAACAAGCACGCGAGATCGTTTGAAAATAAAAGAGAACGAGACACATCGCAGAGAGAAACACGTTTCACCGTTTTTAGTGCCTTTTGGTCGAGTTTTGCTGTGTCTGTCAGCAACGATCAACAACCACACGATCGAAACAGCGACACACGCGAACAGATTTCCGTCGCTTGTGGCCGGCAAGTGATGAATGCTTGAGTATGTTTGCAGAGTTTCGAAAGCAAAAACGTTTTTCTTTTGTCTCCCATACTTGTAATGGTTTACTTTGCACTTGTTATTGTGAAAACCGACAGTTTGTGGGTACCAGCAGTTAATCCTGGCGATCGCTGGTCGATTGTTGCCTTCTGTCACAGGCGGAGTTGGCAATTGGGCTAGTCCACTATTGCGGCACCCCTCTCGCTCAAGCTATTTTTAGAATGCCGTTGTCTCTCAACCGCTGCTCAGCAGTTTGGAATGCTCTCGCAGGGGGTGTTGGGTCAAGAGTACTACGAAAGTGCTGAGTACGCCGATTTAACTACCCTACCTCAAAACAGAGCATCGCAGAAACACGTTTCACCATTTTTAGTGCCTTTTTGACTCACATGCGAAGCAAAAGTGAGTCTATGTACTGAGCCGTGTCGTCCGTCCGTCCGGGCGGGCGTCCGTCCGTCCGTCCGTCCGTCCGTCCGTCCGTCCGTAAAAAAACTTAAACGTTGGATTTTTCTCGGAGACTATTAAGTCTATCAACACCAAATGTGGCATGATGGTGTATGATGACAAGGCCTCAAAAAACATACATAGTGACTTGACCTTGCTTCAAGGTCAAGGTCACAGGAGCCATAAATGTGGTCTCAAAAACAGTCATTTTTCACATTTTCCCAATTTTCTCCCACGTTATTGAGAATGGCGACCTTAGCTACAAGTGGTATATAGGTCAAAGCAAGCCCTATCTTTTGATACCAGTTTGGTTGACCTTGCTTCAAGGTCAAGGTCACAGGAGCTCTTCAAAGTTGGATTGTATACATATTTTGAAGTGACCTTGACCCTGAACTATGGAAGATAACTGTTTCAAACTTAATAATTATGTGGGGCACATGTTATACTTTCATCATGAGACACATTTGGTCACATATCATCAAGGTCAAGGTCACTTTGACCCTTATGAAATGTGACCAAAATGGGGTAGTGAACCACTAAAAGTGACTATATCTCATGGTAGAAAGTGCCAATAAGCACCATTGTGCTTCCTATGTCTTGAATTAACAGCTTTGTGTTGCATGACCTTGGATGACCTTGACCTTGGGTCAAGGTCACATGTTTTTTTGGTAGGAAAAAAATGTGTAAATCATTTCTTAGTGTATGATGTCATTGCTAGGTTTAGTTGTTTGACCTTGACCTTGAAGGTCACCTGAAGGTCAAGGTCATATAAAGGTCAAGGTCAAGCATGTGAGTCGTATGGGCTTTGCCCTTCTTGTTTCGAGTTTTGCTGTATCTGTCAGCAACGTTCAACCACCACACGATCAACACAGCGACACACGCTAACATATTTCCCTCTCTCTCTCTCTCTCTCTCTCTCTCTCTCTCTCTCTCTCTCTCTCTCTCTCTCTCTCTCTCTCTCTCTCTCTCTCTCTCTCTCTCTCTCTCTCTCTCTCTCTCTCTCTCTCTCTCTCTCTCTCTCTCTCTCTCTCTCTCTCTCACACGCATGCACGCACGCACGCACGCACACACACTTTTGGTAAATTAGTTGTAGATGTTTGTTTTTTAAATTTACAATGCAAAAGTGTTGTGGAGACTCTCCAGACTTCATTTGTGTTAAACTCAAAACTTGATTTTTGATGATTTTTTTTACGAAGTAGCAAAGGCTGTGTGCCCCCTTAAAGCTTGCATGTATGCATTTCTGATTGCTTTTCTATGGCCATAAGTTAGGTTGTACTGAAATTGAAGAAGTTTGGGATTGTTTTCCTTGAAGCAAGTAACTGCGAGTTTGACCCCGTTTTTGAATTTGGGGGGGGGGGGGTCGTTTGAGTCCACCCATGTCATTGTGATTGAGTCAAATATCTATCTGTTGTGTGGATATGATTTATAGATGTTTGGTTTTCAATTTTAGAATGATTTCTTTATCTAGTGATGACTCCTGAGGTCTACAGGAAACGGTAAAGACAAAATTATTCTAAATTTAGCGTCATTTATCTGTCAACCATCCTTCTGATCAATGTTGTCACTTTTATTGCAAGTTTAATACTTTTCTTAAGATGTACATAGTGTATGTTAAAGATGATTGTCATTGGTTGCTTCCAAACAACATTTTGTAGCAGTTATGATGCACTGAAGTTGTAAAAGCATTTTTTGTGGTTTCAGGATATAGGGTCTTTGAAAATCAAAACTTTGGAAATAAGTATGTTCATATACATTTTTTTACTGTTTTAGGTAGAAATAAAGTTGAACTCTTTGTGCAAACTGTTTTTGGGCCCCTGGTTGACTTTTTATTTTTTATGAATGATTGGGTGTAGTGGTAAACTGCAGTATGCAATATCGTGAAACCTGCCTCCATCATCCTCATCCTCTCCTGCACTTTCTCATCCCTGCTGCTGTTCTGCTCCTCTTTCTGTTCTTTTTTCTCTCTTCTGCCGCTACTCCACTTCTGCTCTCTCTTCTACACCTCCCCCTCATATCAACTCCTCTCCAAACCCAACCCCCCCCCCTCTAACTCTTCTTCATGCTCCCCTGATTGTCAGGCAATAACACATTTGCAATACTGTGTTGCAGGTCGAGTGCCAGTCCCAGACAAGCGGTGGGACTTCCTGTGTGAGCACTACATCCCTGACAGGTACCCATTTGTACCCATTTGTACTGATCCATCCCTGACAGGTACCCATTTGTACCCATTTGTACTGATACATCCCTGACAGGTACCCATTTGTACCCATTTGTACTGATACATCCCTGACAGGTACCCATTTGTACTGATACAGCTCTGACAGGTACCCATTTGTACTGATATATCCCTGACAGGTGCCCATTTGTACTGATACATCCCTGACAGGTACCCATTTGTACTGATACATCCCTGACAGGTACCCATTTGTACTGATACAGCCCTGACAGGTACCCATTTGTACTGATACATCCCTGACAGGTACCCATTTGTACTGATACATCCCTGACAGGTACCCATTTGTACTGATACAGCCCTGACAGGTACCCATTTGTACCCATTTGTACTGATACATCCCTGACAGGTACCCATTTGTACTGATACATCCCTGACAGGTACCCATTTGTACTGATACATCCCTGACAGGTACCCATTTGTACCCATTTATACTGATACAGCTCTGACAGGTACCCATTTGTACCCATTTGTACTGATACAGCTCTGACAGGTACCCATTTGTACCCATTTGTACTGATACATCCCTGACAGGTACCCATTTGTACCCATTTATACTGATACAGCTCTGACAGGTACCCATTTGTACCCATTTGTACTGATACAGCTCTGACAGGTACCCATTTGTACTGATACATCCCTGACAGGTACCCATTTGTACTGATACATCCCTGACAGGTACCCATTTGTACCCATTTGTACTGATACATCCCTGACAGGTACCCATTTGTACCCATTTGTACTGATGCAGCCCTGACAGGTACCCATTTGTACCCATTTATACTGATACATCCCTGACAGGTACCCATTTGTACTGATGCAGCCCTGACAGGTACCCATTTGTACTGATACAGCCTTGACAGGTACCCATTTGTACTGATGCAGCCCTGACAGGTACCCATTTGTATTGATACAGCCCTGACAGGTACCCATTTGTACTGATACAGCCCTGACAGGTACCCATTTGTACCCATTTGTACTGATACATCCCTGACAGGTACCCATTTGTACTGATACATCCCTGACAGGTACCCATTTGTACTGATACATCCCTGACATGTACCCATTTGTACTGATACATCCCTGACAGGTACCCATTTGTACTGATACAGCCCTGACAGGTACCCATTTGTACTGATGCAGCCCTGACAGGTACCCATTTGTACTGATACAGCCCTGACAGGTACCCATTTGTACTGATGCAGCCCTGACAGGTACCCATTTGTACTGATACAGCCCTGACAGGTACCCATTTGTACCCATTTGTACTGATACATCCCTGACAGGTACCCATTTGTACTGATACATCCCTGACAGGTACCCATTTGTACTGATACATCCCTGACATGTACCCATTTGTACTGATACATCCCTGACAGGTACCCATTTGTACTGATACAGCCCTGACAGGTACCCATTTGTACTGATGCAGCCCTGACAGGTACCCATTTGTACTGATACAGCCCTGACAGGTACTCATTTGTTCTGATGCAGCCCTGACAGGTACCCATTTGTACTGATACATCCCTGACAGGTACCCATTTGTACTGATACATCCCTGACAGGTACCCATTTGTACTGATACAGCCCTGACAGGTACCCATTTGTACTGATGCAGCTCTGACAAGTACTCATTTGTTCTGATGCAGCCCTGACAGGTACCCATTTGTACTGATACAGCCCTGACAGGTACCCATTTGTACTGATACATCCCTGATATGTACCCATTTGTACTGATACATCCCTGACAGGTACCCATTTGTACTGATACATCCCTGACAGGTACCCATTTGTACTGATACATCCCTGACAGGTACCCATTTGTACTGATACATCCCTGACAGGTACCCATTTGTACTGATACATCCCTGACAGGTACCCATTTGTACTGATACAGCCCTGACAGGTACCCATTTGTACTGATACAGCCCTGACAGGTACCCATTTGTACTGATACATCCCTGACAGGTACCCATTTGTACTGATACAGCCCTGACAGGTACCCATTTGTACTGATACAGCCCTGACAGGTACCCATTTGTACTGATACAGCCCTGACAGGTACCCATTTGTACTGATACAGCCCTGACAGGTACCCATTTGTACTGATACAGCCCTGACAGGTACCCATTTGTACTGATACATCCCTGATATGTACCCATTTGTACTGATACATCCCTGATATGTACCCATTTGTACTGATGCAGCCCTGACAGGTACCCATTTGTACTGATACATCCCTGACAGGTACCCATTTGTACTGATACATCCCTGACAGGTGCCCATTTGTACTGATACATCCCTAACAGATACCCATTTGTACTGATACATCCCTGACAGGTACCCATTTGTACTGATACAGCAGTGACAGGTACCCATTTGTACTGATATATCCCTGACAGGTGCCCATTTGTACTGATACATCCCTGACAGGTACCCATTTGTACTGATACATCCCTGACAGGTACACATTTGTACTGATACATCCCTGACAGGTACCCATTTGTACTGATGCAGCCCTGACAGGTACCCATTTGTACTTATACAGCCCTGACAGGTACCCATTTGTACTGATATATCCCTGACAGGTGCCCATTTGTACTGATACATCCCTGACAGGTACCCATTTGTACTGATACAGCCCTGACAGGTACCCATTTGTACTGATATATCCCTGACAGGTGCCCATTTGTACTGATACATCCCTAACAGGTACCCATTTGTACTGAATCAGCCCTGACAGGTACCCATTTGTACTGATACAGCCCTGACAGGGGCCCATTTGTACTGATACATCCCTGACAGGGGCCCATTTGTACTGATACAGCCCTGACAGGTACCCATTTGTACTGATATATCCCTGACAGGTGCCCATTTGTACTGATACATCCCTAACAGGTACCCATTTGTACTGAATCAGCCCTGACAGGTACCCATTTGTACTGATACAGCCCTGACAGGGGCCCATTTGTACTGATACATCCCTGACAGGGGCCCATTTGTACTGATACAGCCCTGACAGGTACCCATTTGTACTGATGCAGCCCTGACAGGTACCCATTTGTACTGATACATCCCTGACAGGTACCCATTTGTACTGATGCAGCCCTGACAGGTACCCATTTGTACCCATTTGTACTGATACATCCCTGACAGGTACCCATTTGTACTGATACATCCCTGACATGTACCCATTTGTACTGATGCAGCCCTGACAGGTACCCATTTGTACTGATACATCCCTGACAGGTACCCATTTGTACTGATACATCCCTGACAGGTGCCCATTTGTACTGATACATCCCTAACAGATACCCATTTGTACTGATACATCCCTGACAGGTACCCATTTGTACTGATACAGCAGTGACAGGTACCCATTTGTACTGATATATCCCTGACAGGTGCCCATTTGTACTGAT
>JAWQFJ010021087.1:110000-115000 GCA_034096865.1 Theodoxus fluviatilis | reverse complement strand
ACAGGTACCCATTTGTACTGATACAGCCCTGACAGGGGCCCATTTGTACTGATACATCCCTGACAGGTACCCATTTGTACTGATGCAGCCCTGACAGGGGCCCATTTGTACTGATACATCCCTGACAGGTACCCATTTGTACTGATACATCCCTGACAGGTACCCATTTGTACTTATACAGCCCTGACAAGTACCCATTTATACCGATATAGCTCTGACAGGTACCCATTTGTACTGATACATCCCTGACAGGTACCCATTTGTACTGATACATCCCTGACAGGGGCCCATTTGTACTGTTACGTCCCTGACAGGTACCCATTTGTACTGATACATCCCTGACAGGTACCCATTTGTACTGATACATCCCTGACAGGGGCCCATTTGTACTGTTACGTCCCTGACAGGTACCCACGGTTACCTTAAATAAAAATCAATTTACAACAAAACTTTTTTCCACAAAAGTTTTAATACCTTCCTTTTGATAACATATTTCTCTTGCATAAGAAATGCTCATCTTTCCTTTGAGGCTCAAATAATGGGCACCAAAAAATTGAAATGCAGAGTAGCTAAGAATCTCTGAAAAGATGCAGTCCCTCAACCCTCAGTTCCATTCCTAAAACCATTATTATGACATCTTAACTAGACTACAGCCACAATCTAAAGCCCATGCAAGTGAAGAGTTAACTCCCCCATGACCACCTACACACACTGCCTTATGATAAAAAACACAGTACCTCATAAGGAAAGATCATAGAGGACAAAATCAAAACGAAATGGAGACAAATCTAATTAAAACATTTTGATTGCGAAGAAGAGTTTGATTTCTTTGGCAGTTGTGACTTTCCACACTCGGTCCTCACAACTCTCTTCCACCTGCTTTTAAACAGCATACATGCAAGTTCGTCTGCTCCGCAACATGTTGGAAAAAATGAATCATCTAGAAAGAATTCAAAATTATCAGAGGCTGACGCACTGTCAAGCATGTCACAAAGCATGCCCACTTCCTCCAAAAACTTCTCTAGTGTTATCTGAGATTGCGGGTCCATTTCATCGGAGATGATCGCTGTCAAATTTGCTAGTCAGAATCTCGGGATCTAGGTCACTCTAGGTCACTCTCATTGTCCTATTCCGGGTCAAACATCAGTAAATCAATACTTTCTGCATTGCTATCTTCGCTAAAAACATGGCTCGCCTGACATCGCGATGTTAAAAAAATTCTGAAAAATTCACTCGAACGCCAGAAATTAACACTCAAAATGGCAGGCAACAGTTTATTCACTGCGGAGCTAATGCTCAAATCTCGCAAGATTACCATTACCATGGAAAACATAGCAGCTTCCACTGTGAGTGTGGTGTCATGTGGGACGTAGCGGGACGTCCACAGGGGAGAAAAGGTATTTTTTGCAGGATGCACCGGGACGTCCGGTGGTAAGAGGGTTAATGCTTAGTTTTCCCCCTTTAATCTGTACAACACCATGTCTTCAGTTATGTTTATTTGTTTGTTTGTTTGTTTACTGATGGCTTGTTTATCTGTGTACCAGCAAGGTGCCTGCCTTCCTGAATGTGGTGGACATTGCGGGTCTGGTCAAGGGGGCAAGCGAAGGTCAAGGCCTCGGGAATGCTTTCCTCTCCAATATCTCGGCCTGTGATGCCATCTTCCACGTCATGCGTACGTCCACTTTTCTCTCCTTCATGATCTCTGCATGTGGTGCCATCTTCCACGTCATGCGTACGTCCACTTTTCTCTCCTTCATGATCTCGGCCTGTGATGCCATCTTCCACGTCATGCGTACGTCCACTTTTCTCTCCTTCATGATCTCTGCATGTGGTGCCATCTTCCACGTCATGCGTACGTCCACTTTTCTCTCCTTCATGATCTCTGCATATGATGCCATCTTCCATGTCATGCGTATGTCCACTTTTCTCTCCTTCATGATCTCTGCATGTGATACCATCTTCCACGTCATGCGTATGTTCACTTTTCTCTCCTTCATGATCTCTGCATGTGATACCATCTTCCACGTCATGCGTACGTCCACTTTTCTCTCCTTCATGATCTCTGCATGTGATACCATCTTCCACGTCATGCGTACGTCCACTTTTCTCTCCTTCATGATCTCTGCATGTGATGCCATCTTCCATGTCATGCATACGTCCACTTTTCTCTCCTTCATGATCTCTGCCTGTGATACCATCTTCCATGTCATGCATACGTCCACTTTTCTCTCCTTCATGATCTCTGCATGTGATACCATCTTCCACGTCATGCGTACGTCCACTTTTCTCTCCTTCATGATCTCTGCATGTGATGCCATCTTCCATGTCATGCGTACGTTCACTTTTCTCTCCTTCATGATCTCTGCATGTGATACCATCTTCCATGTCGTGCGTACGTCCACTTTTCTCTCCTTCATGATCTCTGCATGTGATGCCATCTTCCATGTCATGCGTACGTCCACTTTTCTCTCCTTCATGATCTCTGCATGTGATGCCATCTTCCATGTCATGCGTACGTCCACTTTTCTCTCCTTCATGATCTCTGCATGTGATACCATCTTCCATGTCATGCGTACGTCCACTTTTCTCTCCTTCATGATCTCTGCATGTGATGCCATCTTCCATGTCATGCGTACGTCCACTTTTAATCCTTTTCCATCCACTCTTTTCTCTCATCTTTTTACATCACTCCTACATTTTAATCAACACCTTTGTTGTTTTTATTGTATCATTATTGTTTACATCACCAGACAAGTGCATTTGATATTGTTGTGTTTATGGTAACCTGACCAACCCTACTTTGTTCTGCTGACCCTAAACTTATTTTTCAATCATGCTAACAAAGGAAAGAAAAGACATTGGTGGTAAACAAGACACCATGTGCTGTCCCATCTTCCCTGCCTTATGAGCCAGTCAGGGAATCCACTGTTTAAGTTGTGAAAGAAAGTTTTTTTCATGTTCAATCTTGCCTATTCCTACTGAACCCTTTTTTTTTGGGGGGGGGTGTGGGGGGGAGGGGGTGTCATGTTAACTTAACCCCAACTTCTATTTTTTCCCTTTTAGCAGAGGTATCTGGTCTTTAACCCTGACATAACATGGTTATAGAATGTTAGATTTGAGCCTGCACGCTGGTTGCTTCTCTCTCCCCCCCCACCCCCACCCCCCCCCCCCCCCCCACCCCCCCAGCACCCCCCCCCCCAACTACCACCTTTCAAGTGCTATATTTACTCTTGCTTTTCTAGGTTAGAGATTGAGATGTGTCTGGAAGTCTTTGCATGGGTGATTCATGTAAAGTCAAATGCGCTGCACCATCGTTAAATTTATCCAAAAAGTATTGTCCAAAATTTATTAAGACAGCCGAAAACCATCCCTGAAATGTGCTGATTCCTAGTCTGTTCTCATCTTGTTTTTAGCTCTTCCTGTTCTGGAGCCTGGAGATGATAGACTGACCAACCAACTGACTGACTGACTGACTGACTGACCTACAAGCTGACCAACCCACCAACCAACTTTTCTGTTTGTGGTATATAGGTAACAGTGACAGGTGTGCTGTTGTTGTGGACAGGTGCTTTTGATGACGAGGAAGTGGTTCACGTGGAGGGAGACGTGAATCCTACCCGTGACCTTGACATCATCCACGATGAACTCCGCCTCAAAGACCTCAGCTTCCTCAACAACCAGCTTGCCCCCATGGAGAGGAACGCATCGCGAGGCTCGGACAAGGGCAAGAAGGCAGACTATGTGAGCTTTCCCTCCCTTGAGTATGTTTATGTGGCATGAACGAGTAACATGCATGCATACACATGCATACCCTTAGACAGCCCCAACCCCACAAACACACACAAACGCACACTCTCTCACACACATTCACTCACACACACACACACTCACAAACTCACACACACACACACACACACACATGCATCTGCTCCTATTCAAACTAGTGTTAAGTGATTTTATGATCGATGGTCTTACATAGCCTTCAAATGCTGATCATCCACCCACCATCCATGCACCCACCCATCTACCCATCTACCTAGCCAGCCAGCCTGCCTGCCAGCCAACCAGCCAGCCATTCAAAATCCAGCCATCCATACACCCACCCACCCACCCACCCATCCATACACTCACCCACCCATCCATGCACCAACCCACCCAACCATCCACCCAACTACTCAGCCAGCCAGCCAGCCATTCGAAATCCAGCCATCCATGCACCCACCCACCCACCCATCCATCCATACATACACCCAACCACCCATCCATGCACCCACCCATCCATCCAGGCACCTACCCACCCATCCATCCAGGCACCCACCCACCCATTCATCCATCCATCCATCTACCCAGCAGCCAGCCAGCCATTCGAAATCCATCTATCCATGCACCCACCCATCCATCCATGCACCCACCCACCCATCCATTTACCCATCCATCCATCCATCCACCCACCCACCCACCCATCCACTGCAGAAACCTGCAGTGAGTGGGATTGTGGAGAGGGGGGTGGGGGGCAAGTGTGTGGGTGACGCTGACAGAAAACCTCTCGCTGCAGGACTGCCTGGTCAAGGTTCGGGAGTGCCTGGAGGCAAAGAAGTGGGTGCGCATGGCGACGTGGGACACCAAGGAGGCAAGGCATCACCCTGCTTCTCTCTCCCTCCACCGCTCTGTCACAGACACTGTGTTCTTTGTGTGTGCTCGAGAGAGGAAGAGAGAGGAAGAGAGAGAGAGAGAGAGAGAGAGAGAGAGAGAGAGAGAGAGAGTGGAAGAGAGAGAGAGAGAGAGAGAGAGAGAGAGAGAGAGAGAGAGAGAGAGAGAGAGAGAGAGAGAGAAAGAGAGTGGAAGAGAGAGAGAGAGAGAGAGAGAGAGAGCGAGAGAGACAGAGAGAGAGAGACAGAGGGACACAGGGAGAGAGACAGAGAGAGACAGACACAGAGAGACAGAGAGAGAGAGAGAGACACACACACCGACAGAGAGAGACACAGAGAGAGAGAGAGAGA